>DVQM01001729.1:0-11400 GCA_018231645.1 Heliconius ricini | reverse complement strand
TATATATATATATATAGAGGTAGATATATTTAGATGATTATATATATATATATATAGAGTTATATATGTGATAGTATATGTATACAGTACGGTCAACGGGTCGTCGCCCTGAAGTTACCTGAAGATGGTTTCGCAGATTTGATTTTAAGATGTTTTCTTATTTTTGATTATTTTCCTACCGAGTGAACAATGCGCAAAAAAAAGTTCGGGAAAAATAATTTTAAGGCGGCCATGACTCGTCGACAATACTGTAAATATTTACCTATAGTTACACATGTGTAGGGTCTTGTTTCCTAGCAACTAAAAAGGAAACAAATACACATTTAACAGAAAAAAATATTTTTCTTTGATTTCTAAATGAATATGTCTATACCTGATTTAGCCGAGGATATAGTAAAATCACAAACCAATGATATGATCGATGATAATTGTCGTACTATAATCACCATCGGCAGCAAATCTGCGGTGAGTAGAGTTAAATTTAATTTTGGCTATATTAAATATTTATAGACTACTTTATGGTTGCGGCTTTGCCCCCACGGTCAGAAAATAAATACCTACTCGAGTTTCACAAATTCTAAATGCGCGAGGTAATTGATCGCAGTCACAGCAGATTAAGTACATAAAAAAGATCTCACGTTAATCGTACCTAATATAGCCTTATACATAACTTGATCAATGGGCCATCCAATCTTTTTAAACTAAACTAGTAGGTACTTCCTCAGATTAAGGCATTCAACCAAACAAACTTATGAAATAAGTAAAGAAGCATAGGTATTATGTTGATATATTTTTTAAGCTTCCTCTACTTTTTTAGGGAAAATCAAATTTATTACACAACTTTTTAGAAAAATCCGATGTGCCCAAAGAAACACTTGTTCTGGAATATTCATTTGGTAGAAAAACTTCTCAAAAACAAACAATAGAAAGAATTATTTGTCATGTGTGGGAATACGGAGGCAGATTAGAAATGTTACGCAACGTGTTGCCATCGATACCGCAACAAGGAATATGCTATTATTGTGTAGTGTTAGATTTAAGTAAGATAAAAACCTTATGGACCACACTGGAAACGTGCATCAAACCAATGCAAGATACTTATGAAGATAAATCAGTTCCTGAACTAATTATTATTGGAGGAAAATATGATTTATTTAAAAATTATGGTATATTGGAGTTGTTTTATTAGAATTGTTTAGCTCTACTTATTGTCATAGTGGAGCATGGTTTAATGAAAATATGGCGTGAATTTAAATATAATAAAAATACAGTTAGCGTGTCACAAAGAGGCCAGTCGTGGCGCAGTGGCACAAAGTGTCACTGTAAAACCGACTGGTTGTGGGTTTGATACCCACTCTAGGAGATGAAATATTTACTTAAATTTAAATTTCCATTTCTTCGCTCTAGTGTCGAGGACAAGCGCGGCATTGAGTTCTGCCCCTCAACACGTCTTAACACTAGATTCCTGCTGAGTGCGGGATACAACGTGAAGCTGATTTTTTTTGTTTATCTGCAGATAAGAAAATGCTATTTAAAAAATTGCCAAGCTTCCTTCTTCCTTTTTGTGTATAAGTTTATTTAAATTATTAATCTTTACTGTTTGATAGTCTCGGACCAATCGCCCCGTCCCACCGCAACACTAAATATTTTGAAAAACTTTCATGATTCTTTTTCAGATAGCGAAATGAGAAAACACATATGTACAACTATAAGAAGTTTTGCTTTAGTATACAATGCGAATATATTTTTTTATTCATCTAAAGAAGCTCAATTAGTAAGGAGAGCTAAGGATATATTTCACAATATTGGTTTTGGAAATGGAGTTGCTTTTAAAGAAAAATGTATAAACTATAACAAGCCATTATTGATAGCAAAAGGTACTGATAGTTGGGACAGCATTGGATTGCCAACCTGTACAATAGAGCAGGTGCAGATTTCTACTCTTATTATTTTTCATCTTTAGTACAAAGGCAAACTTTTTTTATTATTTATTTTATTTTTGTATTTAAACGCAAATATTCTAAGTAGGTAGGTGGGGCCACCCACTTACCTACTTAGAATTTGTAAGCTAATTTGCCCTACCTAGTACCATCGCATAATAGTTTGTTACCTCGCGTACTCGCCCTTTAATCTTACTGGAACAGGGAAAGGATAATAATGTAAATACAGTAAATAGGTATACAAACTCGATAACCATCGCGTTTACTCCTCCTCGAAAAGTAAACTTTGTATTATTATTTAGTTTCATTATCATCATCATCATCATTTTTAAAGTGTTATTCCACAAATAATAACGACTTTTTATAAAAAACTTATAAGAATTTAAACATGGCGTAATTTGAAACTGCGCCTCTCGGAAAGTCAAGCGTCCAATTACTAAGCTACTATTCTGTATATATATTTTAATATACAGAATAGAAGCGTCAGCGCTCCTTTTACGGGAGCAGCATAAAGGGTAAAATATTTGAAACCCATACCTAAATAAATTAATCAAGATACCTCAACAGTTTAGAAATAGGATTTTTTTTCAGTTCACGATGTTTATCCATACTGTATTTCGTGTGAACCAGCTACGCATAGATACTAATAACGTAAACATATACTACTACAAAAATACTAAGGTTAAACAATTTTGAACTTTGCCGCTAATACCTATTCCTGGATTTCAGAATATGGCATACGTGGCGGTTTCCCTTTGATAAGTTTATGTTTGTTTGGCTTTTATAAGTAGAGTAGTTGAAACTCGTTTTATTTATAGTGGTGCATACTCTGTATAGTTGGTAACATGTATATAAAAATATTTTATTTAAAAAAAAACAACAACTAAATCAAAATAATTACTCATGTTTTAAAGCATCTATAATGTATAATATGAATATACATATCTTTTGATTTTTTAAATTTCAAAATATGCTTTTTCTTTGTTTTTCTCTGAGCCAAAAGAGGACCGATATACATATGTAATAGATAATATATATGATCCTTTAATATTTCCAGATAAGGGATCGTCATTATACTCGCATAGTCCCCGAGACAGAAGTAAAACAAGAAGTTAAATCTCTTCCACGAAGCCATCCAGAACCTATATTGGATTCATTGACATCACTAAAATATGAGGAACTACGAAATATGGAAACATATGATCCATGTATTGACGATTATTTGATTTTGTTACAATAAGTGAAATACAGTCCTCCAAAAACACCCAATGAATTATATTTTATGAACAATTAAAAATATTACTTTCTAACTTGATATTATTAAAGCTTTAAATAATATTAAATTTATTTACTATCAAATAAATTCATCAACTGTAAATAGAATAAATATTCCAAAAATACCGGAAAATAAATATTACAAAAATAGGAAACATTGCTTCACTTGAACTAACTAACAGCTTTAATATTAAATTTTGCCGTCCCTTTAAGGCTCTTATTTTTTAGGATTTAATCACAAATGTAGTTTTTAGATTCTTCCTGAACTAGAAGTACCTGTAGAATGTAGACGCTAGCTGCCTAATTTTATAATTCTAGGTCACCACCTAGGTCACTTATTAAATTTGGTTCCCTCTATAATTTCGAAAAGCGAAATTTTTGTGATATAAACCTTGTTGAACTTTAAAGAGGTACGACTTCGAAAAAATGAAGCATTGCGCGTTGAGTGGCGGAACTTTGCGCCGCTCTCTGCCTCGATACTAGAGCGAAGAAATGAAGATATTAAATATTTAATGCTCTCGAGTGGCAATCAAACCCACAACCTGTCGCCATTACAGTCACACGAATGTGTGACTGCGCCACGACTGGTATACTTTAGAATATAAAAAATAGCGAAGGGTATAATTTTAATTTATATGGGTAAATCGGCGCCACAAACAAATATAAAAACATTATTTGGATAATAATATAAAAATTAATTTTAGTTTAGATGCCACTCTATAAATGATGATTAAATATATGTAGATGCGACATGATCTATATCTGTACTTATCATACAATTGTAACGGATCGGTGTCTATACATAGAAGAGGGACAAGAAAAATGTTATTGAAGACCTTGATTAATAGAACTAAAAGCAATGTTTTTTTTATTCTTATCTGTTTATCTGCCTGTGAGTTTGTTATTGTTGATCTCAGAATCGGTTCAACCGATTTATATGTGGTTTTCACTTATTGGATTTTGGTAAGCACCCGTAGGGTTGTTTTATAATAATCGTAAAAAAAATATATCAGGCACAGTGTTGCTATACCTACACAACTGTACTTTTAAGACTTCTGTAGAAAAGGAGGTGATTAGTTCGATGGTTTTTTTTATGATTGCTACCTCAGAATTTTTGATTTTTTTTTATTATTTAGAAGCTAGTGCTTCCCGTGTGGTCCCATTTTATTTTGGTCACATACTTAAGTCTTAAATTTGCATTAGGTATGTGCGCGACAATAATACCTCAATAAAATATAACAAAAACAATAACTCAATTTTCGGTTACGGATTCGGTTGAAATTGAACAAGATTTTTTTTGTTAAAAAATGTTATAATACTGTAATAGTTACAAGGAAAAACATTGTTAAGATTGGTGCCAGAAGTGAGATTCCTCATCGTTGCATTTCTTTTCTTCAAAAATAAGTGTATGTTCTTGTCAATGTGCCAAAATCTTAGTTTGCACAAAACTTATACTTCACATAGGACAATTACTACCTACTCGCTTGAGAAGCATCATTTTAAAGTCTACCTGTGATAGGTAGACTTTAAAATCATAAAAGACATAAATTTTTAACAAAAAGAAAATCGACTTTAAATAAGAAACTAAAAATGAAAAATAATTTTACATAAAGTGAAACGTACTTTGACTAAACAAAAATAATTACAACAAGACTATGCATTTAAAGTCGGTGCCAAGTTAAACAAACAGCCTTATTACTCTGATAATGTAGTAAGGTTGTTGTAGCATTAATTCGACACGGAGGTAAGGTTTAACAAAGGACTATTTTGTTGATTTGCATTATCGTCTTTGCAATTTTCCAACGGAAATTACTAACAAGAGCAGGTATATTCTAGTATTGCTTGTAGGTAGAAAGCTAGACTTACTTAAAGTTTGGTACGTTTCTTAGCAACATCGCAATACAAACACAACCATTTATTTATTATAATGGAAAAGGACGCTGATTATAAGATTTTAAACCTATATAAAACTAGACAATTTGAGAAATGCTTAAAACTATGCGACATAGTGTCACGGGATAGAAATGACAGAATGATTGAGTATATACGTATGCGTGCGATGACTGTTCTGGCTAAAATAGCTGGTAATGCATATGAAGAGGTGTGCTTTTATCCTCAACACGATGACTTGGCTTCAACAGCTGTAGCTAAAACACCACGACCTGGTACGTCGTTTGAAGGAGCTGCCAAATCTTCGCAAAATATACAGGTATGTCACGTTTAAAGCTCAAGATTACATTTTTATGTAAGCAATTTTTATAAGATTACATTTCCATATATGTTGGTCTCTAGGAGTTCCACTTCTTCCATATATATAAAACTCGTTGGACTGAATGATATTTTTTATAAAAGCCAAGCGTTACGAGTATCAAATTCCATTCCACATCACATGTCAGACTTACGACTTCCACATGTCAACGAGAATTGCTCATCACATTAAAACTTTTACAAGGACCTACTTCATTATTTTTTGAAGTTTAGAAGAGTTTTGTGTTTTTTTTGTCATCAGAAAATACCGCTCTTTCTCAATAACTACTGTTAAGGAAACATTTCCTTACTTTTTATAGCTTAGCTATTCTTCAAAACCTTTAATACGTATCTATGTCCTCGTACGATTAAGGCATAAAGAACAAAAAAAAAAACATTTAAATCCTAAATCAGTAGTTCTAGATATATTATACGCATCTAGACATGCAATTTTAACCGATGGAAATAAGTATTAGGGTAATACTGATACGATGAATTTAGAAAGAATAAAGAATTGTTTTTAAATATTTTTAGTGAAAAAGTTTTAGTAAACACTTTTTAATCAATTTGTGTTATATCGCACAGTCATACACATCAATTCCTTTTCAGGATGGGATACCAATGACAGCGAGAATTAAATCTCGAGCTGGTACCAATACTGCGCGTGCTCGCACCGCACGCACCGTTTTACATACCGCATCAAGAGCATCTCGAGCCGCTACCGCCCTGGCTGGCGGCACTTCTTTTGCTTTAGATGCTCCAGTTACTTTGCGATTCTTAAGCAAAAATGACAAATTGTTTATTCCTGCTGCGAAAACTTTATTTGAATATATTTACTATTGTGAAGGTAACGTCAGGAAGGTCAGTTACTGATGTCATCAACTTATTCATTTAAATAATTACTGTTTACTATTGATAGTATTTAATAACTATGTTTCTTTCCACAGGCTATGGAAGTTGTTTTTCAGGCTCAGAAAGCAGATAGCACCATAGACTGGTGGTGGAATTTTTCACTTGCTCGTTGCTATGAATCACTTGGAATGTATAGAAACGTGGAGGAATGTTTACGTCAAGCTCTAAAGACTAATAAACACATTTCTATATATTTAAGACTAATCTCTATGTACATCGGCATAAATCAACCTCTTTCAGCTATTGACATTTGTAAACAAGGTCTTTCTGTGTTTCATGAATATATACCGTTACTATTAGAGCAAGCACGTTTGCATGAGCAATTAGGTAACTTTTTAGTAGCCGTTAATTATTATAGAATGGTTGCAATTCAAGATCCGACAAATACGGAAGCTATAGCTAATATTGCGATGTACAATTTTTATAATGATCAACCAGAAATTGCCTTGAGGTACTACAGGTAATTTATCAAATATAATGCACTATGCACTGTAATTATTTATTTTATATAAGTAAAAATATTGAATTAATGTTAAGAAATTATGTTATACCATTTATGGGAGTATCTTAACATTCGGTTTGGTCTTACTAAATTATTATGTAGTAACCTGCAAAAAGATAGTTTTTACTTTTTTTTCACAGAAACAGTTAAGTATATCCTTATTTATAACATAAAGAAGGTAAATTTGTTCAATATATATTTATTATAAAAAAATGTTTTAAAAAGTAAAATTCTATGTTTTGTATTTTAGGAGATTATTGGCTATGGGAGAACCGAGTCCTGAAATTTATAATAATTTGGGTCTATGTTGTCTCTACTGCAACCAATGGGATCTTATCCTGCCGTGTTTTAGGCAAGCTATTTATTATGCTACGAGTCCAGAATCTCGTTCTGATATCTGGTTTAACTTAGCCCATGTTGCTTTGGTAATCATTTATATCATATTTTTATTGAAACGCAAATTATAGTAAATTATTGTAATTTTTTTAAAATAAATTATTACAATTTCTAGTCAACTGGAGACATAACACTTGGTCGACGCTGTCTTCTCGCAAGTGTAGCTACTTATGAACACGAACATGCTCGACGCGCATTACGAGCGATGGACCTTCGCCTCCGTGCATCAAATCTGAAGACGTGAAGTATCTAAATAGAAGATGTTGTTAATATTGTTTTTTTGATAAACACTAATTCTATACAAGGTATATTATACTATAATTATGCTTCAATGATTTTTATCATATATTTAGGGTACGTATGATAATTTTAGATTACTCATAGATTACTGATGGTAGATCTAAGTAGGTATATTTAGATGCATTGTGTCAATTAATTGTAGCTAAAACCTACCACTTAATATTTACTCGCAAAATATTGTAAAGACACGCGTGTCTTCACGGCACTTTACTTTACATGTAAGAAAGAAACATTTAAATAAAGAAAAGAAAAGAAAAGAAAATAAGACCAAAATATGTTTTCAAGTCTAATTTTAATTTTTGCACAAACTTAAACAGAAAACTAAGCGTCGAAATAATGTTAATCACTTTCAAAGTAAAGAAAATTGATATAAAGTAAATGAAATTATTGATACTTATACGTATATATTTTTATCTGCCTACGTTGCTATTCCGTCCATTCCATTAAGACACTTCCTTTCCCTGATTTCCGTCAAATTCTGGGGGCATTGCGTGTTGGGTGGCAGAGCTTACCGCCGCGCTTTGTATCGTTATCAAAGCGAGGAAATGAAAATAATAAACACGTAATTTACCATAAAAAAATGTTGGATATCTACCTACCTATCTACTTATCATTTATTACAGATAATTAAAAGTGCTATTCTTATTTAATGGAGTGTATTTAAACGTTCGAGAAAGAATTGCGTTTTTATGTTAATATTTCAGCGGTTGTAAACGTTTTTCAAAAAAGAAAAAAGCTTTGTAATCTTGACATAACTACGTAATTATATATATATAAGGCTATTTCACAAAAATATAATTAATGTACTTATAATACAATGTACATAAATAAATATAAATGAATCGTTAATAGGAGATAGAATAAAGTGGCTGTAAGGAAAATATTAACTTTTAATCTTTGTCTTTTATACGTACAAGAACTATATTAGAACAGGAAATAATAGCACGAAGAAGTTTATGAGTCCGAATAAAAAATCATACATTTAAAAACTAACATACAATAGGTAACATTATTTTTTAGTCAGAATATAGGTAGTTAAAAATAAATAAATCAGTTTTCGACTCATTGTATGTTAGGTGGTGGAACTCAACGCTGGGCTTTTGCCTTGGTGCCAGAGCGAAGAAATGAAAATATTATCTAATAAATAATAATTAATTCTTTGAGTAGGAATTGAACATGCAACTGTCGCGTTATAATCACACCTGTGTGCCTCGTATAATTAAAACAGTTAACGGTAAAAAAAGGTTTCCATGCCCTGCATACATTCTGGAAGAACAGGAATAAAACGTATAAATGTGGAAAAGGATTTCAGTTGTAGCAGTTAAACCTAAGGAAAACACAATGTTCTTGAGATCCTTAATATTCTTCTTATCTATTAGTAATTTATTTGCCTCTGAATCATGGAAACGACCTGGTTGTCACGTGAGAGGTGCGTATAGTTTTATAAAAAAATCTTGTGAGATTTTTTATATTTCTAATACACATTATGTTATCAATTTAAATCAAATCTTAGGTCACAAGAAAAGCATAACGATACCAGATTGCCTTAAATTTGAAATAACTACAAATGCGTGCCGTGGATACTGTGAGTCTTGGTCTTTACCAAGCATTATGTTGGGATTTAAACGGCATCCTGTCACTTCGTTAGGACAATGTTGCAACATTATGGAATCGGAAGATGTAAGTATTATACATCTTTCTATTGTGTAGAAGAAGGCATTTTATGTAAATGTCAAGTAGGTACATATACATACAAACATATGGTATCTTACCATATGTTTGTATGTATATGTATATATACCTGTATTAATACCAAAAATGAAAAAGTCTGTTGGACTCATGTCAATTTATATTACGGCGTCTATAACGATCAGCCTTATATATGAGTAGTGGTCGCCGTTTCTTTGTTTACTTTTACTAAATTCAGTAGTGTCGTCTGTGGTTTGTCTATGAATGCACAGTAACGAAGAGTTTTAATATACATATTTCATATCTGTTTATTATCTTGGCATTTTCTTATATTAATGAGAATTGTGGATCATAAAAATACCTGCTTAAAGATATATTATGTGAGATTTTTTTATTTAAAGGAATGCAACTTTCATAGCAATAACACTTAGGTATAAACATTTAGAACACTAGAGACTAATTAGGACAGACTTAGAAAGTTGAAATTTGGCATGCATTTTGAGGAGCATTAAAATAGAAAATCTCAAAATTCTTGTGGGAACTTGTTAGATGTAGTTTTGTGAATGACGAATGTTTTTTTTCAGATACCTGTTAAAGTGTTATGTTTGGATGGAGAAAGAAACCTGATATTTAAGTCTGCTGTATCTTGTGCATGCTATCATTGTCAAAAGGAGTAAGTAGTAAGATTAAAATTCAGAAGATGATGAGACGAGAAAATTATTAGTAATGAGAACAATAATTTTTGAAATTGATGTTTAAGCATTAACTAGGTAAATAAAAATGTGACTACCTAAAATATAACTTGCAGCTATGTAAACATACCGTAGTCTTAATAAAACATATCCAGTGAATTGTTGTTTTTATGACTTGTTTTATTTTCCATTTAAAACTGAGGAGTTTGTGTCACATGGGCAATGGAATGATATGTAGAGAACAAGATTATTAACTTCTACAGTACCAAGAATAACTTGATGGTGACGTGGAAAGCTTTAATAAAATTTACAATATAATATTTCCCATAAAGGTAGTTTTAAAAAAGAAAGAACAAACAATAGTGTTCCAGCGGGATGTTTGGCTCGGCCTGAGCTTGCGAAAACAGAACCGAATCCGGAACAAAACATTTCTTTGTTTTGGTATCTTATGAATAATTGTATGCGCTTTTCAGTCTTTTTTACCGTCATATAAATAATCATTAATCAAACAATATGGAACAACAAAACATTGAAAACACATAAGATACAGACAATTCAATAAAATAGTTGTATAAAAAAATATTTATAAAAACAAAAACCCGACTGCAAAAAACTAAAAAGAACATAAACAAGCCCAATAGTTTATTAGGGTTAACAGTTAGCTAATTTAACTTTGCTAAAATTTTACTAGTTGATGTGTGTAGCACTTTAAGATATGTTTCTAAGGAATGTATATTTCACCATAAGATTATCAACTACGTTATATTATAATTTCTTCCACGATATTATAATTTCTCGATACTTTGTAAATCACCATAGAATTTAATAATAACTACAGTAGGCTCAATATAAATGGTAAAAAAATATCATTTATGCACTAACACCACTGCAGCTACAGATTAAGCGATTTTTAAATTAGTTATTTGGTTAGAAACTTTTAAATTTAAAAATAACTATCCTAATCTAACCGAACTTACACTTAAATATCCGTGACCCTTTTTTTTTCGCCGTGAAATGCATTTACGCAAACCACTCATACGGAAGGCCAGAGCCTTAAGGATGAGCGGTACTGTGGGACTCACCGGTGAAACCGATACTACCTACTAAAACTCAGCGGAAACCCTCTCCATCAAAATAAGACGCCACAGGATCGCTCGCGCATATTACTGCGACGTCTCGGTGGAAGCGTGCCACCGCCACCTTTAGCTTGCCCTGGGACACCCTGAAGATGAATATCCGTGACTCTGCCCTTAGATTTTCTATTTCTATAAATTTCAAAAAATAATTCACAATATAAAATACTTTAGATAACTTAATAAATATTTTATTTTATTGACAACTTGTATATTCTTTGTTCTGTGGTCACAATACGTATTGGTCGGTTTTGGTGTAAAATAAAATGCCATCAAAAACATCCTGTAAAAAAACCCAAGTCTCGCAGCTCAGT
>DVQM01001728.1:0-11404 GCA_018231645.1 Heliconius ricini | reverse complement strand
TTTCATCTCCTCGAGTGGGGTTCGAACCCACAACCAGTCGGTTTTACAGTCACACCTCATGCCGCTGGGGAACGTGGGGAACGGAGTGTCTTAACACTAGGTTTCCTTTACGCGATATTAAAACAAAGAAACAGTGGAACATTTTTTGTCTATCTGTATGTGTTTCTGCCTGTCCGAGCTTTTGAACCGATTGTTATGAAACTTACATAGAAAATCAGAAGGTGTTGTGGATATACGTTATTTTTTATCTCTAAATTCTCGCGGGGTCAGAATTTACGCGGAAACATTTATGTACTTATCGCTTACCTAAATAGATATAAAATAATCAAACATTTTTTTAAATATCAATACATAACTAAAAACATTTAAATTACCTAGTGTTATATATACGAGCAGCATATGTATTTGTACAAATATATAGGAAAATTGACTTAAACAAGAATCAAACTATTAACTACTAGAAAATTAACACTTTCACAAGAGCTTGTTGTGTTTCGAAGATAATTTCCTGTGGAATGGGGACCATTTGAACATAATTCATGAACAAACATAACATAAATAATAAAGTAAGCACTATAATAAATTATAAGTAACAGCTTTTGGGTCTGAGGTCATGATGTGCCGTTGGGACCACAGTTTCTAGAGAATGCCTCTGAAATTGCTTTTTTTCCTACCATCTGACTTTTCTCCTTTAAATTAATAAAAATAATATGTATAGTAGTAGTTTATCGTTTCATTCTGTCTATTACAGAAGTCCGTTTTCAAAATTTCTTGCTTCAGAATTAAAAATCGGGACCCTAATAAGATCACTTAGTTGGACGTCTGTCAACAACACTTTACTCGAAATGGAGTGGAGGACATGTTGAAATTAATATCAAATATTTAAGTCCACGGCCCCTTGGAGTACAGAAAAAATCAGGCTTCTAAAACAACGCAATCAAAAGATACGACCATTTTTGTATCTTTCTGTTGCATTTTGTATGGAATTCACAACGTAATCAAAATCTATGTACAATTACGAAATTCGGCAACGTTTTAAGTACGCTTAAATATGTATATTGACATAATGACATTAAACCTCTCTAAATGCACGAGTAGTAAGTAGGTATACTAATATTTACTAATTTATTTGTATATTTAAGAGGAATTTAGTGTTAAAAATACTAAATTCCTCACATGCAACAACGAGAAAAATAATATAAATATAATTATTCCTCCAGTGGGGATTGAACCCACACCATCACGTTTATCCACTGCATCACGATGTCATAGAATTTTTTTCTTATTCTTTTTTTCACTTATACACTGTATTCCGCACGTGACAGGGAAGCCAGTGGGAACCTGGGAAACCAAGTGCTAAGACATAATGCACCCCAATAGGATTATTCCAACGCCATAAAAGCGATTTCCGCTCATATATCCATAGTTATATAAGATGTCATGTATAATAGATACTTTAATGGGATAGCATTTAGCCGTGATTAGGTTCAGCAACTATCTCTATCATGGACAAGACTGAATTAATACATAAAACCTGAGTGAAACACTATATGACTGCAAAATAATAGTTCAATTCATATTTTAGGAAAAATGTCTTTGTTGTGGTAAGATACAGCAGTGCGGCGTTGGTTTCCGCAAACTAAAACGTTTTAAAAGAGAATGGACGGAATGTCTTTATTACACTGACAAATCATTTGGAAAAATCATTTTGTAAATTTTTGAATGCTTATTGGTCCGTACATTGGCCATGTTGGGCCAACAAATAAATATCTTAAGAAGTTTCGAGCTTACGCTCAGCTAACCGCTTAATGGTTGCTTGCCCCATTTCTACTTAGAAATTAGTTGAAATTTAATCTTTACTTAGTATTTTACGAGGGGATAAAAATTATATTAAATTAATTGAGTTGTTTAAGCGAAACATTAATTAATCTCAAGGTTAAGCATCATATTCACATAAGGAGTGAATGTGTGTACGTTTTATATATTGGTTTTTTAATTCCTATTTATCAAAACCGACTATTATAAAATCGGTTAATTAAAAAATTAAAAAAATCTTTTACAATAAAACAGCTTCTCGCTGTATTCCGCACCCTGCCCTGCCCTGCTGTGGTAGGCAGAGGAAACTTCCTGTTAAGACACTCCGTTCCCCACTTTCCGCCAAATTCTTGAGGCGTTGGATGTTGCACACCAGAACGAAAAAAATAAAAATATACATTTAAATAAATATTTCGAGGGGAGATCGAACCTACAACCAGTAGCTTTTTCGGTCACACTTTGTGACCTTGGCCTTTTAATAAAAAAGAACTATAATACAAACCAAGTATTTATTTAATTTCTATGCTTCAATAGTGAGATAGCTTTCAAAGTAACAATCTGAGCTTTGCGTGCTATGTGACCCTATTAAAGAGAAGATCAAGTCTCTCTGGTAGACTAGAATCACTTCTATTTAGTAGCCATATTTTAAAGTTTCGCACTCAAAAGGTAAAACGGAACTTTATTACTATACCTCCGCTGTATGTTTGTGTGGCTGTCCGACTGTCGTCGGGCTGTAACTCATTAACCGTGATAGTTAGATAGTTGTAATTTCAAATGAAGTATTTCATATAGACTTGGCAGAGAGAGTTTAGTGCCAAAACACAGCGTTCTCCGCCGGCATTGGAGATGCTATGTATGTTGGAACTTAACTTTGCATTTTATTAGATTGCAGATGTTACCAGATCGCGAAAACTATATTAGCATCAATATACATCGTTCTTCGTTTTCATTATTTAACGTTCCGCTACGTCCTATCATTTCCAAACGCGAAAATTAAAATAAATTACTCCTCCGAGTAGAAAACGGTACACTGTATGTGTTTATAACACGATGAGTCCTCAAATGACCAAAAAAGAAGCAGAATTTGAACCGCCACCGCTTTGAAAATCGTGCTGTCTTAATTTTTATGAGTGTCCTAGGAAAATGCGATATTTATCTTTATTTCGCAACTATTTTCACCAGAAACCTCAGATACGGAAGTTCCCAAGAGTTTTTTTTCCACTTTCCTTCATTGAGTTTTTTAATTAAATCCCTTTTTAGTTTGGTTCTCGGAATTCTTCTTATTGAATAGGAGGAAATTCTATTAGCGCTAACTGATGAATGCTACTAACAATGTAGACAATAGCCTTGATTCCAGGTAAAGTTAAGATTTCGTTTCTTTTTTGTAAGGGCAAGTCAGAGGAAACCTAAAGTTAAGACACTCCGTTCTGCACGCATCGTCCTATTGTAGAAAAACTGCGTGTGTTGAATGACGAAAAAATAATTCCTTCCAGTGGGAATCGAACTCCAATTATTGCGTTTACAGCTAGACGCTAATATACAGTGTTTTGTCAGCACCACAGTGCTAATTTTATATATTTAAAAGTGATTCTTATAGTTCTTTTTGAATAAAAAATATTTTAATTTTGAATTGACGGGGTCATGGCACAGTGCAACGGTGTGGGCTCGCGACGATTGTGCGTTCGATCTTTTCGAGGAAATGAATTGTTTAGTATTTTAATTTCTTCACTCTTGTATTATCTCAATATCTTGAAAGTTGACAGAAAGTGGAAAACGGAGTGTTTTTAGCACTAGGTTCCTTCTGCTTAGCTAAGAAAAAGATTTAGAGAGTTAAAGCTAGTATAACCTGATAACTATTTGTATCACTCACTTTTACTTGTGTATTGTGAAAGTGATATGTAGAAACCCACATACTAGGCTTGAAGCTAAAAAAATGGATAAATATCTATCTCTTTTTCATGTTAATTTATAAAAATACACTTATATTTAAACCTACAACCTAAGTTTAAGTTTTAATTTATAATATCAACTTCTACGTTATTTTATCTTTATAGCATGTAATTGCAACAAAAACAACGAAACCCTTTCAATACAGTGTAACAGTAAATTAAATAATTAAAGAAAATTATGTTTATCTAGATAATGCTTGCCGCTTTTTACTTAGTCTTGAAGCCTCATCGTGTACGATGAACGTGGATTCGATTTCTGTGTAGAGTAAGTCCTATTCAGGGTATATTATTATCCAGATCTCGTACGACCTGTGGTAAAGGACAACGTCTGACTGTCGACGTGATGGATTGACATGGAATGAATTGTTTTCATGTCCCATTCGTCATGTAGACAAAGTGCAGGGTTAAATCCAGTTACTATTTGCATAATGTCTCGAAAATCGGGTGGAAAGTGGAAAACTGCGGAGTCTGGTTAAAAAAAAACGAGGCGTTTAGTTCTGCGAATAATCACACAACGTTTTCAATATAAACAAATGGTTACTATGTTATAGTAATGTATATTTAACTATCAATATAAAATAATTATGACTAATCATTACCAACTTTATCTATAAAATCTGATTTAAATATATGGATATTTGAACGAAACTTATTGGTTATAAAAAGCATGTCCGGTTGGCTTTTATAATGTAGTATAATACTATATTTAATCACTCCGTGTTTACTTATTTGCTTTAAAGTCATTTTTAATTAACCAGCTGATTTAAAATATTGGATGGTTCTGGATGTGCATTCCTTTAACGATTTAAATTTGTCAATATTCAATACATTCTTGTAATTATATTACATATAGCTCGCTAGGCTTAAGCTGAGCCGCAACACTTAAAATTATTTTACCTTTTTATAAGATATCAATAAAAAAACAAACCAATTAAAAATCTTTTGTACTGGACATTGATTCCTTATAATTTTCACCTACTCTACTATGTCGCTTATAATAATGAATCGGTTCATTATTGATCAAACGATACTACGACTCTGATCTGAAAAACAGCGTTGCGTCTTCTCATTTTCTTACATTTTCTCATTTTTGTACCGTGATAGTGCTCCATCTCTATCTTTCACTTATAATAAATCGAAAACAAGACGCTGGCTGTCAAAAAACAGTATAAACCGGTTTAAACCAAGCAAATGACGTCACATCTACACTGCATATGAACACTCACACAAATGGCAAAGGGACTCGTGGATTATATATACTAGTTTGTGGACATCAATGCGGAATTAGCGTCTGATTGTAAACGCAATGAGTGAAGATCAAGTATCCACTTTGGAGAAAGAAATATTTACATTTCAACGCTTTGGTAAGTCAAAACGCAGCGTTGAGTTCCGCCAATAATCTATGCTGGTGATAAGCGGAAGCATAGTATCTTGCCACTACGTAGAACCCGTTATCGTTGGCATGGCGTCTCATTGTAAACACGATTGTTGTGAGTTCAATGTATACTTGTAATTTTGCTAGTATACACGCAGTATCATGAAAATTATATTCTTCATTTACTTTGCTTAAGTACTTAGCACTGCTACTCCCAAACTAAGCCACGATAACGTCAACCGTTTAATTTATTACTTTATCTAAAACATCTGTTCGTTGACAGCAAAATGACAGGTGATCAGTTGATAAGAAAAATATATTATTGTGGAATAGTCATTTCTATTTCTAGAACTAATCTACTTTCATATAAAATTCTATTAATTTTGAAGCATGGATAGCTTAGCTTAAAAAACAAAAGTGACATCATATTAATGACGATACACTTTTGGATTTATTAAAATAGCATTATTAACATCTTCGCTTGCGTCGTCAAGTGAATGTATTTGAAGGTTATGTATGACACATTACATGTTATATAACTGCCAGAGTTAGTTCTGACCACACAGTGGGTTCTATAAAAAAACCGTGATGTAATATAGCGTTTAGTTATGTATTCGAAATTATGGTCCCCGAGATTACCACTTGTGACCATAGACCATATAAGCTTTACACCTTTGTATTATTTATATTAAGAATCAATTCTATGATTAAGTACTTTGGTTATTGAAATTTTTACGGTTTAAACTTGTCACTTAAACGTGCACGTGCACTCCAAGAGGCACAAATTCGAGTCCCAGTAGGTTAAAATTTTGATATTTTCAAAAAATATACAGCACAGAGGAATGTCGATACATTCCAGAGAACTTCTATACAACAAAATAAAAATAAAAACAATATGAAGAATACATTATGCCTATCCAAAAGCTATTTACTAGAATCTTGCATTTTATACATTTCCTATTTGCTCGAAGCACAATAGTTTGATTGATTCCAATACTGCACTATGCTTCGTACGTAAATTGAAACTTTATATAGAAATTGTATTTATTGTATTGATATTTGTTTTTTTTTTACTTTAATATTAAAGTTGTGTGACCTACGAGGTGGTGGTCGGAGGTCGTGGTGCGATAAGACTGTTGTCCACTCCGGGAAATGAGTTATTTATTTTTAACTTTTTTTAAAGTGTTCTTGTTCATATTTTTATACGTTTTCTAAAAATTAGTTATACCTATGTCCGCTTTAGCAAGATAAAAGGCAGTATTGTGTTAAACCACTTAAAGAGAAAGATTTGATTGTCTTGATACTACATAGATTTTATTTTTTATTTTTCATTTTAAATTAATAACTTTACAAATCTGGTTTATTTTATGAGATGTATATATATAACATGTACACACTACTTCTACCTCTTCGCTAAGGGAAATGAGATATTTTTATTTACCCGCTACGGCAAAATAAACTGAAATCTTAAGTTCTTTTCCAGTTCCAAGGTTGCGGAAAATGGAAATAGGAGTCTCCTAGCACTATGTTTCATCCGTTACTCTAAAACACTGGAAACATACGTAAATCTAAAAAAAATGTTCATATTTTTGTGGTTTTCACGCCTGCACAAGACAGGGTAGGTAGAACGAACCTGGGAATCTAGCGTTAAGACACTCCATTCTCAATAAGACACTTCCGTTCCTCACTTTTAACCGAATTTCACAAGCATTACGTAGATCAACATATTATATAACATTCCAAAACCTAGGGAAAATAATAATGTTTATAAGCATTTAATGTCGCTGACTTTCCTAGGTAATTAACTCGTGAGTACTGTCGGTCTCTTTGTGTAATATACTACACGCTTATAAATTATATGTACATTTCTATATTATCTTGTGGAATACGGAATATTAAACAAAAGCATGCGGCTTATGCGCGCTGCAAATAATTGAAAATAAATATGACTTTCGTTGGATTACGCGAAACTTTGCCAGTTTCGTTGAAATGCTAGTTTCGTTATGTATATTTTTAGAAACAATTTTTTTTCGACTCGAATTTCAGACTTAGAGTGTTGAGTTGCCGAAATTAACGCTGCGCTAATTTCTCTTACGTTTGTAATTCATTTTTAGTATTTACGTTTATACACAAGAGAAATGTTTCCTAGAATCGGTAATAAAGATCAACTTCTCTATATATTATATTTTTTTTCTTTATTTTTATAACAAAAAGTTGTCTAACGGGAAATGAACATATTAACTGCAGGTATGCATTTAAATATATATTACAGCACCAAGGGAGCTATTAACAGCTTAACTAATCTGATCATATAAAGGCTATACCCATTTGGTAGAGCTATTTCGAGTAATTGAAGATAAATTGGATATTAGAAATTGCAAATATCATGTATGAATGAAATAATAATCGTCATATACTTTTCTAAATATAATTTTACTGTCTGGAAAGAGACTATTAAATGCTAGGATACTAAACTATTTACTCTTCAATATTTTATGTGTAAGTTAATTTCAGTGATAGAATCCTATTAATATTATAAATGTGAAGGCTTATTAGGATTGTTGTTTGTTCCATATTCACGCAAAAAGTACTGAATAGATTTTGATAAAACTTTTTTAAAATATTTCTTATTTATTAAAACCAGAAGGTCTTCAAGGAGAATGCTTGACTGTAAATATGATAGTTGTGGCTTCGTTTTGGCAAACTAATACAAGACGCAGCATTTGATTCCGCTGCTCAACACACAATAACATTAAAATGGGCTGAAAGTGGAGCATGGAGAGAGTGGAGAGTCTGTAATCTATGTATATAAAGTATATAAGTCCCATGTATATAAAGTAGTTTTGCCTTTTTTTCGGACAAAAGCCTTGAGAGAAGCCGTGCTAAAGGCTAGGCTATGTTAATACATTCTTTTTTCTACTTTTCGCTCAATTTTCGAGACATTGCGCGTTGAGCAGGGCCTTACGCTATATGGAGATAAATAATAAAAAAATATATATAATTTATATAAAAGATATTTCTAACCGTTATAATAAAAACAATGTCTTCTCCAATTTATGTGCAAGGTATTTGAGATTGGTTCTTATTAGAGAATTCCTTCCGATTAGGCAGTTAATACGTTTCAGTCGAGCGAGCTTGTAGAGTGTAGTACGTGAGGTAGGCTTGTAGCGATTCACTATATAATAGAAATCGGGGAAGTAAGAGCTCATAAGTATTTCTATTTTTTTTGTATATTACTTTAAACTCCGTTTGTCTACTTTCCTGTTGGAATTTCGAGAAATCCTCTACTAGAGGAGCAGCTCTCTAAATTTTTCAAACAGCATATGCATAGCATAAAAAATTTCAGCATTCCACGCCGCGTACTTCCGGGTGTGCTTTGTTCTGTCAGTGACCGGTAGAATCAGTACCGGAAGAGTTTTATATTCATAGATATACGAAATATTATGGGGAATGGAAGTGACTTAATGGTAATGGAATGTCTTCACACTAGATTCTCAGTTTTCTACTGTCTACCCTACTATTTGCGAGATTCAGCGTACAAGCTAAAAAAAGGTGGTTTTCTGTAACTTATACCACATTCATGGAAGTATTATTTGGCATTGCAGCCTTGTATGTGCAGATAAAATCCTTGTTAAGTATATTTGTATTTAACGTTTATTTGATAAATTTATATGAGAATTTTTATGGGGAATAAAAAATTATACAACACTAGTCGTCATTCGCAACTATGCTTGCGATGACATTAAGATGTAAAATAAAAAAAGATGTTTATTTAAATTCTTCAAGAATTACTCACGTACACATTTTTAACGAATCAGTTTTATATGTATAGATGATGTATAATGTGCAAAGGGTTATTCTATTCTAAACTTCAAACTATTACAGAAACACATATAGTTTTTATATGAATTCTAAGTAATTTATTATATTAAAATTCTTATCTTATTATTTTTTTTATTTCGTACTATGTTGTTTGTGCCACATATTTACTAATCTAACCTAACGATGCCGGAGCAGTATGCACAATATTTACACATAGTATGCACAATATTTACACATAGTGATCTCGACATCTTTTAGCTTATATTACGGTTATTATAAGTTTCTGAAACATAACCAGTACCACAAATTGTGTAACATAAAGGTTATTTACTAATTTTATTTTGTATGTATGCAAAATTATATTCATATTCAAGCGAGACTTTCGCTATTTTTGAGTATTTTACCCCGTGGGAATTCAACACACAACCCAAATAAACGATTTTCGTAAATATCAAATGGTGTTTTTTATGATTGCGAAATCACGTTGCTTTTGCTCGTCAGACCTGTTTCGTAGGAAAAGTGTACATATATTTAAATATGTATAAGGCTGTCGTGGCCCAGGGGCACAAGGGTGTGACGATTACGCGACGGCTGTGGGTTCGATCCCCACTCGAAGAAGTGAAATATTTATTTAAATTTATATTTCTATTTCTTCTCTTTGGTGTCGAGGCAAAGAGTGGCGTTGCGTTCAGCCACTCAACACACAATGCCTCCAAAATTTGGCGGAAAGTGAAGAACGGAGTGTCTTAACACTACGTTCCTTCTGCCTGCCATGCTGTGTGTGGGATACAGCGTGTCGCTGATTTGATAAGATTTTTTTATGTAAAAGCTTCTTTTGCTTAAAAAATCCATTAACACCCTTAATCAGGAAGTAGATAACAGAGACTTTTAATACTATGTTTTTTTTATTTCTTAATCAATTCATGATTTATTAGATTCATCATGACGGCCTTATATTTTTTATTGAACACAATTTAATACAAATATAACCGTTTAAATAAACATTAAATAATACCTATATTCCGCTTCATTCCCTAAATTAAGTCACAAATAATTTGGTATAGCAGTTTCATATTGAGGATACAATACATACTCGTATATTCGAAGTATATCTGAAGGTCAAACTCTTGTGGACTTTCGCCTCCACGATACATGATTTTACGATGAGGAAAATTTGTACTGTTTTTTATTTGTTCTCTCTTCTTGTTTTTACTTGTCGTAAATTTCAGATGATACCCGTATGTTCGCAGAGTAGTTGGTTTTTTTTATCAGATTTAACTTGATTTATATATAAAATTGGTTTTTAAAGTTTTTTATGAGTTTTTTGTAAGTTGTGGTGGTGCAGTTCGATCCCCACTCGGGGGAATGATTTTGCTTAAATTATTTTAACTCCCCTTCTCTGGTTTTCCAAAAAGTAAGTTCCACCCACACTTAATGTTTATAAAATTGGGCGTAAAGCTACATCTGTCTTTACGTAACTAAAAATATCCACTCACTTGACCGCGTGAACGAAGTTGCGGCGTAAAACTAGTCTATTCTCTTATAAAAACAAGTGTTAACTACATGATTATGTAAACTGCTTCATCAACCTTACAGTATATGAGGCCAAGATCGATGTCCGCTATTGCAATTTCTTTGATCACCAGACCGTAACGGCTCTGTTTACAACGTAAACGTTATTATCCAACCGGTAGAGAAACGAAGAGGTTTTTCTGAACAAAAATTGATATACAAGTTAAAAATTTTCTTGAGTTGAAATATAATTTGACGTCAGTTTTAGTTTTGTTTGTGTGTAAAGTGGCAGAACTCAACACCGGGCTATTGCCTTTTTGCCAGATCGAAGAAATGAAAATATTAATCAATAATAATTTATTCCCCCGAGTTGGTATCGAACCCACCACCGTCGTGTCACAGTCATGCTCTTATATCGCTATGCAATGACTATTCTTGTTATATTCAAAAATAGTTTATATATTTTTTTAAATATTATCTTTGTGTTTAAGTAGATTTTGCTTTCAATTAAAGAGGGAACTAAATAAGGGGAAATAAGAATAAAACAAGGGCAGTTGTAGAGCAGAGGCACAAGTGTACAACTGCAAACGCGACAGAGTATGGGTTCGGTCCCAATCGAGGATCAATGAAATTTTTAATATTCTCATTCTCATTCTAGTAATGAGGAAAGTGGGTAACGGGAAAGTCTTAATGGGAGCGCAGTGTCTTAACAACAGGTTCCCAGATATCTGGGAATTAAATTCGCTCCCATTAAAACAGTGATTCTTAACTTGTTTTTTGTTTGGGCATATATTTAACAATTTTAAAATTTGGCGGCACAAAAAGAAAAAAATAAAAATTATTTACTTACTACAAAACACTGCATAAATAGTTTACGACAAAAATTTTAATATATTTGCAAAATTTGGCGGCACACTTTTGAAATTTGGCG
>DVQM01001727.1:0-11411 GCA_018231645.1 Heliconius ricini | reverse complement strand
TATATATATATATATATATATAAATATATTTACCTAGTAGAAAATACATGTTCATAAAAGAGATGCTATTCAATAAAGTTTATATGAATTTGATATAAGCAAACAGGTTAACTAATATATGCCTAATGACAGGGTAGGCAGAGGGAACTTAGTACTAAGACTACTTTTCGCAATTCTGGAGGCATTGCGTGATGAGTGGTCAAGAAGTCAACGCCGTGCTTCGCCAAAAAAATGGAAATTTTAAACATTTTATTTCCTCGAGTAGGAATCGATTGCACAACCTGTCTGTGCCCCTTCGCCATGACAGGCCTCTACCCAATATTTAGAAAGTTTATAAACAAATCTTTTAATGGTTTTTAACACCGAATAAGAAGGAAAAATATAAAATCGACCATATGCTGCACAACGGATGTGACTCACAGGAATTTAGATGCTACAGCGGCGTGTGATAATTACAGTACTAGCAGCGAGTGTTTCATAATTTGCAAATTTCATATAAGTACGTAATTACGAACAACCCTTGTAGCTGTTTTTCAGTAACATCACATCGCTTCGAAAGCCAAAAGGAAAAAACGGGGCGTGCCTGAACAAAGCCGGCCGTACAATGGGGCCGCGCGAACAATGCTAACTAGAAGAGTTGCTGTGTAGCTTGTATCATTCGCAGATAAAGGTGGAGACGTCCGCGGCACTATAAATCATAATCTACGAAGGTAATTTCATGTAAAAATCCAATATTCATTCAAATTTCAAATTCCGTATTCGTAGGTTTTATTACATGTAAATATAGCTTAAAGGGTGGCTGCACTAGGTTTCAGGTTCCCTGCCTACCCTGCTATATGCGGAATACAACGTGAAGCTAAAAAAAGTAGTTTCCGGGGTACTCATTCAACAATATCATTTAAAAAAGTTCTCTATACATTGACCTAATTGTCGCTTTACAAAAAATACATATCTAATAAAAAGAGAAAACACACTTGCTAAAAGAAATACGCTTTTCACGAAGCAGGCAACACCCCTACAAACTCAAAGCTGTGCGCCTGTTCCATTAAATCGTTTTATCTCAATCTATATTATATACGTATCTTTACAAATTTAATTAAAGAGTAAGTTCCAGAAAGACCATCGCAAACACTCGCATCCATCCAGCGCCGCGCGTCGTATTAAAATCCAAACGACACTTAGAACATGCACATCCGCAAGCTCAGCACTAACAACGGAGTCCGCAACAATGTGCCCTCTGAAGAGCTCCGAACAATCGAATGAAGACAATAAGCAGCGATACTCCGAGACAAAAAGAGGCGAAATAAAGGCTCACTTGTTTCCTGGCCGCATTCATTGTGAGGAACGGGAGAGGGCAGAGACAAAGGCGTAATGTGCCACGGGCCCAAACAATGGGACCGAGCCATTATTGTTACTGTAGCGCCGCTTTAGCGAAATATGTACGCGGTGGCACCAGCGAACTTGACATGCTGGAGCGGCCTTGCGTCGACGACGAGTTCACTTTGTGACGCTACAAGAATACGACGCACTGACTCGTGTCAATGCAATCGCGCAAATTTTTACGTCAAATGAAATATTCACGTTCAAAATTTTTCACCGCCGCTTTTATTTATAGACAAATACACAAATGTCCAGTAGTAATTGCAGCAGTATTCCGCACCTTAAGGAAATAGCATATTCCGGCTGTAAAAAAGCACTAGTTAAGTGCGAGTAGGCCCACCGAGGCTTCAGATTTGCAGGTCAACGGGAAATACTAAAATTTAAAACATAAATAAATAAATATTTATTTATTGCTCATTTAAAGTAAAATAAAAAAGAACTTGTTGATGAGTGTTGAATTAGAAGTCTTTATATTGTTATTAAGCTGTGATTATGTTAAAAAAGAGCTCTAATGGCTTTTACAATTCTAGCGGATACTATTTTCTGTGAAAACTAATCAGTTACAAAAATTATAAGTTTAATTAATTGTTATCGACATCTTTCGATAAATGGAGAAATGTAATTATCTAGAAGAAATATTTATTGATATTGGTCATTTTTTCCTGAATTCATAAAATAAATAAAAAAATAGCTGTTACTTTAAAAGCATAATATTTTGCGGTTAACCTCTTAACAATAATTTTAAGAAATGCAAATATTTTCATTGAAGCACTCGCTCCGTTTCACTTTGCCATCAAAATGGCTGGAATAAATTATATTGTTCTTGTCAAATGTCACCAGTAAAATATATAAATGATCAACTAACCTCAACTTAAATTATCTTAAATATTATTTATAATTTATTTTTATGATTTTGAAAACAAAATTATACCATATATCGTGAATATTTTAACTTGCATGTATTTACAAACATTATCAATCATTACAGCAGTATTGCCTTTATATTTACATAAGTAACATATAATTTCATTGATAATTCATAATGGTATTCCTAATGGTATTTATAATTAAAATAATATTTTTAGTTGAAAAATAAAGTCTTATTTCAGAAAACAACATCCCAGTATGAGCCCAAAGAGTGAAGTATCATGTCATTAGAGCGGTCTAAAAGACCGGTCACGTTTGATTTTCGCTTCACGCTGTCGAGCAACAGTTAAGAGCAAGAATACAGGGTCATTAAAAACATATAAATATACTTAAAAGTTTTTATACTAAAAAGAGTAATAAATTCAATAGTTTCTTTTATTTCGAAAATATAATGCTATTCAAGTTAATTGATATGCGCTTTGGTTAGCAAGTAGGCCTCTATATTCTAAAAAATTAAACAAAAATTGTATAAATATTAAGCGTAACTTTAATTAACGCTTAATATTTACTACCATGGTACATCAGGTCGACAATGGTTAGTTCGATCCTAACTCAGGGAATATTTAAAGAATTTAAAGAAACAATAAAATTAAGAAGAAATTAAAATGAATATGGCAAGGGCTATAAAGTGTACGTGAAAGAAATTGCGGGCGTCAACTAGTACTTTAATTGATCTCCAAGAAAATATCACAAAGTTCCATTTCTTTTATAGTTAAATTATAATCCTCGTCTCCTATCATACAAGATAAATTTGTTGTTCAAATTTAAAAGTTAAAAATGTGTATTATATCTTTTATTTGTAACATAATGTATACTGGGGCTTATCAATTAATCTCAATCTGATAAGATAAAGTATGGCTTTGGTAAACTAAAGAATAGCTGTCATCAAACACTTAATATATGTAAAATAAAACGGAGTGACTTATTACTCAATTATATTTATCATTTATGAAACAAGATACCACGTATCCCAGTTGGTGCAGCCAGACGTGTATTTATTTATTTCAAATTTCTCATCACTCACAGCATCGTAGCTCGTGATTAAAAATGAAAATTGAATCTTTTGACCATTTTAAAAATATAATAGCTTTCAATATCTTTATAACTAAATTTATCCGAATCTAGAGCCCACTGTGGGCACGCTCCGACGATTTTGAATAGTACGCCGAGGGCATTCCAGACCCGACCGGAACGTATCAAAATTCAATCTTTCACTTACATTGCAATATGAAAATTGAATTTTGATACTCATATAGGGAATATAAAAGCATGCAGATATGTGTTGTGGGATAATATTTGCATTGAAATATAAATAAGAGATTATTCAATACGGTTAAAGTACAGGTTGCGCTTTTTAGGAATCTTCTTTTTCAGTGAAAAGTTTTTCATATTATATTATTTTTAAAGTTAGAATTTGTCTTTGTTTTTCAATCAAAAACACATTTCTTAAATATTATAGGGTAAATAGAAAATATTTACCCTGTATTACTTTTTAAAAAATTATAGAATCGTTTGAATAATGGGCAAGAGAAACATTTTTTTTTAATTCTCTTTTTATTTTTTAAATTAAATTAAATATATTATACAATCAAAAATTGGAAAGTCATAGTATCGTTTAACTTATGATTTCAATAAACTTACCTTAACTCAACTCTACATAAAATACTAAGATGCAGCAGGTAAATAAATTGAAATAAACATACCTATGTTTGTCAATGTCTTTTATGGTAAAGTTCAAGTTAAAATTCTGTTGTTTTTAACCGAATTGAAGCTCAAAACCGATGTCATAGCTACGACAGGCAGTTAAACGCTACTTTGCTAAAATAGTCAAAATCATCTAAAAATAAATAATGATAGGTCTATTCATAACAACCCTATCTTTGTATGATTAATAAGATTTCGCTGCGCAGGGGTCCTTTTGTCCATTTTATTCATATGCTAACTCCGGCTACTTCTATTTTACAGAGAATCACTTCATTGTACTTCAAAACAATGGCGAAATTGCGACGCGAATACTATACTATCTCCATAATACATTTCTATTTATAAATCTGTATAGAAACTTACACGCGTAATCAAAAAGAAACCTTTTTTACAGTTATATATTTATTAACATATATTCCGTTTTTATCTAGTAATTAAATAGAATTGAACTCACATATCTATATACAATAGATATATTCAAATGAACGTAATCGAGAACCATCATTAGATAAAATCTTATGTTATCAATATCCATTACCCAAAATATAGAAATATTAAAATAATTAAACAGTATTAAATATTAAGTTATCACTATAATCGTAATATGATATAATCTACACTTTATATAATAATAATCGGTTAGCGCCAATAAACCTATATCAATGTTGCCGAGTCACCGCAAACAATGGGTTAGTTCCCAAAGCGCAGGTTCGGTTCTATTGTAATGTATTAATTAATAAAATAAAGGGGGTCAGGGGGACCTTTTGTCCAGCTTGGATTGATCAGATCTCATTAACCAGTCATTGTGAGCAGAACAATGTGGTGGTCAGCCCGCACACCGCAGCTATGTCGCGTCATCCTTCTATACAACCTGGCCTTACTGACTCACCACAAAAGATCGGGACGGAATGTCGGAAGCTCTTAGTGCATCTCTTCATTTATTTAAAAGTAATAAGAACTTTACTATTGTCTAATAAAATATTTTTATGAGCTGTTACAAACATTATTTTATCCGTTTACATTGTACGTCGTAAGTATATAAAATAAATGATAAAAATTTAAAACTAAGTGCTACGTAGTAAAACTCGTAGCGTTACGTAGATTGCTACGCGAATTCGCTTTTCGCGAATCGCGAGAGACTTTTCGTGTTTTGCAAATATATTGTATAATAAAATTATTTATTTCCATATTTCCAGTTTATATATTTCCATTAGATTACTTTAAAAAGGAGAACGTTTTTTTTTGTTAAGTAAAGAAACGCGTGGAGTACTTTAATTTTACTTTTTCTTGGAAATTTCTCTATTGTTAAATCGTAGACCCTACACCTAGACGGTCTGACTTAAGAAAATAAATAGAAAACCTTATACAAAAGTCTCTCTTGGACAATAGATGGCGCTTGATCTAGATAACGATATGTTAACACTGTCACAATAGCGGCGGTAATGGCGCGATTGTACTTTGACACAATGCTTTTAGATGTCACCTTCAACAATGGACTCGTTCGATAACTGCTACTGTTGTGCTCACTCAAACGCGCCAATCTCAGGAAAATATTGCCCAATAAATACTGTTTACACGATCTGTATACGTGTAGCGTGTAACTATTGTTATTGTAGATTTAATGAAAGAAAAGTTATAATCCAGACCAACAGTGGCGTAGCGGCACAAGCGTGTGACTGTAAACGCCAGTCTATGAATTCGATTCCCACTTGAAGAAATAAAATATTTAATATATTCATTTCCTCGCTCCGGTTACGAGGCACAGCTCGGCTATGAGTTCCGCCGCTCAACACAATACCTACAGAATTCAGTGGAAAAGTGGGGAACGGACTGCCTTAACACTGGGTACCCAGGTTTCCTCTGCCTCCGGTTTACATGATACAGCAGATTCATGGGATACAGCGTGAAGCGAAAAAGAAACAAAAAGCTTGTTATCCTATAATAAGATCTAAATAATATTCCAAACTTTTCTTTTCCACAACTTATGTATGTTAAAAAAGCTATTTATTACCTTGCTTTTTATGTACGAAACAAAGTAGTTTTAAGTACAGAAATTTATAACAATTTTAAAAGTGCTTGTGTGAGCATTCCTTACGCACTCAAAATGTAGAGATTTCGACGGAAATTTATAATATACCTTTATAACAGTTCTAACGAAAAAAAAGTTATGATGATCATTTCATTCTCCTGAAAACATATATCTTTTTTTCACATTTATAGATTAAGTATAAAATTTATAGGTATATCAAATTATGAATCGCAAGCTGTAGTACACCTAATTTATAACAATCAAACGAATGACACGAATGTTGATCTAGTAACTTTAGAACAACAGATTTTTTTAAAGGTTTAATGCCGTATTAAGAACTGTGTTGGTAAAATATTTAAAAATGATGTGCACCACGTATGATTTCTTAAATATTTTATTTGTTTCGACCGCTTAAACGAAAATTATTTTTAATGTTGCCTCAAAATTAATTTTCGTCTAAGCGTTGACGCGTAGTTTAGAAATTTCTTTTTGTCTACTCTATCAAAGGTAGGACATGCCTAAAAACATAATTTTAAGTTTTCTTCATATTTTTCCTCGTAAATCGTACAAAATTTTAAAAGTATTAAGATTTACACCGCAATCTCTTATTTACGCTCAAATACCTTTACCTACTGACGACAAATATGCAGTAAATAAAACAATAGATAGGCGAAACAAAAATACGAAGATATCACGAATGTACGATAATGACTAACTAGGTAAGTCACTGCCCACTATAGCCTACGTTAAAGAGCAATTAGCTGTTTTAAGTGTACACGAACTCTACGTAGACGTAGTGTATATTATACTCGGTAAACATATACTACATACATATATTTGTCAAAAACAAACAATTGATAAAATCATTCAATACACGCCTATGACAATTCGTACTCAAAATCGACGACACAACAATGGATCCAGCACCAGATAGACTTGATCCCTCCACATCCCGGAGTCCTGCGAATCATATTCTAAAAAGGATATGCTGGTAAGTCTCCAGAGATCTTCCATGACTGGACGAGAACCAAAAGCCAACTATTCAATGTTATGTTATTCAAATCCGATGATGGATCACAATTTTGGAGAACATTGTATGAAAACAAATGGTGTGGATGAATAAAGCAGTGAATGTGGTATTTGACAGGCTTTGTTAGTCTATAGTAGTTAGTCGGGTTAGTACTTTCGCTCATTGATTTCAAATTAATAAAAGAAGATAAAAATTTTACATGAATTGGTATATTAAAGTATAACGTCTTGTCACTTTATTTCTCTCGAAACTCCTGATGTAATTACTTTATAATGAGAAATTTAATTGTAGAACGATAATTATGCATTTGTATTATTTTTAAATTTTATTTGCTTATAAATATATCTTTTTAATATATTTGCACGAATTGCTAAGAAAAATCCACTTCATCAATAATCGTAATAAGACAAAGAAATTATTCTATTATAATAAGAACTAAGCAGAGCTTTTTAGCATTGAGTGAGTAATCTAACATTGATTTTCGGCTTAAAATATTTTTATTTTGTCTCAATAAGTGCATTTCCTTTTGTAACGCTTATATATATTTAATATTTGAAAGTGCCGAATGGTTTAAGTCCCACAGTAAAATAATAAAAAAATAACATACAATAGTTCCGCGGTCAGTTATTATCTACTTACCAAAAATACAATATCGTTAAAAAATAGAAAATTAAAACTACTAAGTATTTATGAATTAGATTTACATTTGTAAAGATAAAAAAATATTAATACAAAAATATAGACGCTTTAAAATCGATATTTAAAAAAATGCTTAAAAATCGATTAGCATATCCAAAACATAAAAATTGACAGAACCGCCATACATCAGAACATGGCCCGTCGATAAATTGACAATTAATTTAACGAACAAATACACCCGTACAGGGGTCGGTGTCGAGATGACCGATACGAGGGATAAAAAGGGTCGTTAACATGTGAAATATATTGATTTGTAAGCAACTTTAATTTAAAACTTGTCTTATTTTTTTTATTTTCATTTCATGCCACTACCCCGCAGAACTCTGTCTTGCCAAGACGGGAAAATGAAACCGTGAATAAGGATCGAACCAACAATATTTTTTATCAACCTTTGATATTAAATGCGTGTACACAGTGAATTTTCACTAAAATTTTCTTAATTCTGTGTAGAACGTGAATATAATATGCCATTTTTTTAACATAAGCGCGTGTAAAACTGTAAATGCAACAATTGTAGATTCGACTCCCACTCGGGCGAATGAAATATTGAGGCAAAACGCGTTGCTTTAGAAAAAAGTGTCGTGAAGTATAGAACGGAACGGAACAGATGTCTCCTAGTGCGAAACGGAGTTTTGACACTAGTTTCCTAGGTTCCCGCTGCCTACCCTATTATGTGCGGGATACAGCGTGAAGCTCAAAAAAATATTCCTTTTATTAGTGTAATTTTTCATATAATTTAATTTTGTAGAACTTAGCAAGAAACAACTTGATAACTATCGTATAATAGTATTATGTATACCCTATCCTTACTCTATATTGCGCTATGTAATTTTAATACATACATTTTAATTATTAATTAATATTACACATTTTTTTTAACCTGGGAACCTAGTGTTATGACACTTCTGCTCCCCACTTTTCTCCGAATAAATAAAGATGTTGATACGAATTTTGGCACAAAATTTATATAACGTTTTATTATCAACTATTCATTAGGTCTCATAAATTTGATATATAAAAGCTTAAAAATCGTTCCGCTTCAATGATTGCATTAGCTTGCTTTCAACTCCACTACTACAATATAGTAACTAAGAAAAACATACAGAATTAATTATAATTATAGAACAATTTATTATAAGTATTTAATTATGCTAAGATCATATAATAGTGAGAATATAATATACCACGTTAGCCACGTTTTAGTAGGGACTTTCATTTCATTTAGGGGATCAGTTGAGTAGTTTTGGCGAGAGAGCGTAACAAACAAACTTACAATCACATTTATAATATTAAGTATGATATTTTTTCAGCTTCACGCTGAATCCTGCATGTAACATGGTAGGCATAGGGAACCTAGTGTCAAGAACTTATTTTACTATATACTTTTGCTTTGATGCCAGAGCGAAGAAATGAAAATGTTAATTAATAATAATTCATTCCCACAAATGTGGATCGATCACCACAACCGTAACATTACAGTTACACCTTTTTGTCTCTGCGCCACGACGGCCTCAAGTTTATCTATTGAGCCAACTAATATAATATATAGACGTGATTTTTTATTCTACTTTATAAAAAAGTTCTTAATGTGCGTTCTAGCGACAAAAAGTACTATTTCAGTAGGTACCTATATCATAAGTTTTATTGTTGTAGTACAAGTGGGCGTATTGTTCGCTTTCATAATTAGGAAATCTGTTAACACAAAGGTAGGGCTATCACCTGTAATGTAAAATAAAAGCTACAGGTAACTTTAATTAATAAGACAATTGTAAAAAAGTTAGAAGTTGGTAAAATATTATTGATGTATTGTAGATAAGAATATAAAAAACCTAGTTAAGTGCGAGTCGGCCTCTCCCATCGAGGATACCAATTTCATGATTGTAGATCAGTGGTTCCCAACCAGTGATCCGCGGACCACCAGTGGTCCGCAGAAGTCTAAATATGTTCCGGGAACGATTTTAATTTTATGACTGGGGATAGTGAAGCGAAGTTTCCGTTTGAATATCACAGTAATTTTTTATTATACCTACATACATAGTGGTCACTGCTACCAAGAATGGTGTAAAAGTGGTCCTTGATCAAGAAAAGCTTGGGAACCCCTATTGTAGATCAACAGGAAGTACAACTTTTACAAGATTTTTTTCGATGAAAAATCTTAAAATTTTTAGTTTTCGGACCACCACCTTTTTTTACCACCTCGTGGCAAATTTCATATCTATAGGTCCACGGGAACTAAAAGAAGAAATACGATTTTTTAATCTATCGATAATCTACGATTTTATAATCTAAGTATATGGTTTAAATTTTAACTCGATATCTCCAAGCATACCTGAGATAAAAGCTCTTGACTGACAGACGGACGGACAATAAAGTAACTTTATAAGGATTCCTTTTTTCCTCAAAGGTTACGGAGCCCTAAAAATAGTATTACCCAAAAAATTATATTAACCAATTAATTCTCCATTTTCTTCTACATCTTGTTGAAATCACACTTGTTTTAAATAAGCTTCACCCCTACACAGGAACAATGCAGTAAGTTACATAGATCAGGAATTAGCAGTCATTGTCCTTGGCACAATAGATCGCGGACGCCGACGTCGCACAATCTAATTAGATAACATTACTATTTCATACATAACGTAAACTTAGGTTTACGTTTTGTCTATACAAGACGCATCACGACGTGTTAGATTATCATAATAGCTTATGAGATTAGCGATCACGGTGTAGATAGAACGTGTCTGTGTGTGTCTGTGCGTTTGACTAGAATGGTTGCGAGTTCTGAGCGTTGAACTTAAATCAATGTAGAATTTATTTAGTTTCGCGCTGTATCCCGCAAACACAGCCGGGTAGGCAGAGGTAACTTGGGGACCTATTGTTAAGACATTCCATTGGCGTTAAAACACTCTATTTCCAACTCTCCACTGAATTTTTAACTCGTTAACAGAATGAATAGAATAAATGAAAATGAATTACATAACATATTTAAACATATATAATGTATATGCATATTTTATAACAAATATATTTTTCCCTACACAACACATTTGTATATTTTAGTTTCTGTACAGCTCCAGAATGTAACAGTATACAGCGTCCCCTTCAAAAATGTGTCTAACGCAAATTGAATGTTTACATTGCACTTCATTTAGCAACTTCCAAGAGCTACCATTAACTTATCTAAGTTTTATTTGAATGTTTGTATAAAGACATGCTCGTATGACGGGAACTGGAACATATAGTATTACACATTATTTAAATAAATACACTTCGGTCATGTTATTTGATATTTTTTTTTCCGTAGGAAAACTTCAGTTACTTTAACCTATGGGGGCATTTATAGAACTGTACATCACTTTGATTTAAGTAGGCATTTTAAAAAGAATGGAATTCCCTTCAGCCTAGTTCCATACTAAATCCTAAACCCTATTAATGTTATTTTCAATGCAACAATGTTATAACATTCCTAATATATTTATAAGATAAGCTCTCTATGTGTACGTAGAGTTATATTATTCACTTTACACAATTCAATTAATCAAAACACTAATAATCTTTTATATCTGTTAATCTCTATATATAATAAGAAAAATATTTTGTCTGTACATTTAGTAATTTTGACTGAAATGGATAGAGGGGCAC
>DVQM01001726.1:0-11412 GCA_018231645.1 Heliconius ricini | reverse complement strand
TCGAACGTTTTCTGCGCAATTTTACGCGAGTACCTCCGATTATCAATAAGAGTTTTGACGGACTATACTGATTGTGCTAACACAATATGGAGAATATTGGGTTAGCACAACCATTGTCCTGTATTAAATGCGGAAAAAGAAATCCGTTATATATTACATTTCTAATTTAGTGCGAAGAATTTTTATATAATCACTTATTTTCTGTTTCACCTCACGACTGAGCTTCTCCAATACATGTTTTAATTGTTTAATTATTCTCTCCATTGCATCTTGAATATTATTTGTCTCTTTATTTTTCCATGCCATCACCTGCTTTTCAATGTCCCGCCATTCCTTTTTATTTTCTTTGGAATTCATGTGTTTATTTAATAAATCCATTAAATTATGTAACGCCTCAGTTCTTTGCGCTACATTTTTATCTAAATTATTCATTATAAATATAGGTTTATTTCTATTTAACAATACATTTCTAAATATTAATAACATAGCGCGTGTTGAAAAAGTATTTAAAAGTTCTATTGAATTTATCGATTCGCTTAGTTTCCTCTCAGCTTCAGTATCGAGTATATTCGAAAAATCATTCGACTTAACAACCTCTGTAAGTGCATTGGACGCTTGTTGGATTTCTGTATTGCTAGTTTGAAGTATAGTTGTTAATACGTTCATTATAAAATCTGTATATCCATTATTTGTGCGACAAGCGCCTAATATTTTACATGCATGTATGTTTTCTAATTCATTTTGTCTGTTTAATTCCTTGTAAAGTAAGTGTATGTTTAAATTTCGTACGACGTCTTCGTCTTTTGCTAAATAGTTTATGCATCTTTGCATCATCTTGTATGCAGTATCCATTAAATTTACAACAACTTTTTGAGGCGCTAATTTAGTTCTTAAAACGTAATTTTCATTTTGTTTTAGGAAAGCACTAAGCTTTTCGATAAAACTATCTTGTAACATGTCGATTTTATTCTTAGTTTTTAAACTGTCTGTATTTTTCTTCCAATTGCTGAATACTTTTAGTGATTGCTTAGAAATATGATTATTGAAACTGTGTATTTTTATATCATCTTTAACTTTTCTTTTATGTTTTATATTTGTTTTTTGTCTATTTGGAAGCTTTCGAATTTTAAGTTTTCTTTGATTTTCTTTTTTTCTTAATTGTTTGGTATATTTTATATCATTTTCAGAATTTATTTCAGTTTCACCTTTGATATTATTTCTATTAATCTCAGTAGAGTTAGAAGTATCATCTTCTAAATCATTATGGGTAGTTTCAAAGTTTTCTTTACTATGTAGTGTTTGATTATTACTTATTAATCTGTGTTCATTTTGAAAATTATCCATAATCCTTTCTATGGATTCATTATTAATTTCTTTTTCTTGTACGTTTTTCACATTAATACCATTTTCATTGTCTTTCCTTACGTTTAAAATATGTGAATGGTTATCGCTATTATCAGATTTGGAAATTATATTAGAATAGGCAATAGGTAAGACTTTATATTCATAGCTCCACTTGGGTCCCAAATCAATAAGTCCTTCTATTTTTATCCCTACACTTGAGGTTGATCGCATAGCAACTGTAATAGAAATTCTTTTAAATTATTTATAGACTAAATCATCCAAGTATACCGATACTATTTGATTAAATACTCAAAAATTACTGTTATTTCATAATTCTTACACATTATAAAAGATATTCCACACAAAAGCATTGTACTTGTTGTTTAAAAAAACATTAAAAATATTGTCATATAAAATTTTTAAGCTATAAATTTTTATTACTATCGAACTCGTAAAATCTATAAGTATGATTTGAAAACGAATTTTAGTTTATAAAATGTCTTTTTTTTGTATTTTTTTTTGTCAATTAGCACATGCAGAATAAAATATATAATTAATAATGGAATTTTTATTCATTATGTTTGCATAATGTTTTTCTTATATTTTGTTAATGTTGTTCGGTATTACAATTATAATCGATATCGTTGAAAAGTAGATATCAACGAAATATCAGTTGTAGTTTATTTTATCTGTGGTATATTTATATTGTAGCAATGTTTTACTCTGTGTTCATTTCACATTTTGTGATTTGTTGAAACTCAGTTCGTTCGTTAAGTGTTTGGTTTAAATATAAATAATAATTATAATTTTAATTTGAAATAAGTGCTTAATTTAAGCTTAAGGAGTGAATATTAGTTTACTATATTTATTTGGTAAGTTATTTCTGTTTTCCAATTCACACTTAAAACTAAAACAAACGTTACTTTAACCTATAACGCTTCAACGTATATGCCGCTATTTTACAATGTAATAATTATTTAAATGCTATTTTATCACAAACTAGTTGATAAACCACAAAAATAACATATTCACTTTGTATTATTGTTGTGTATGCTAAACTTTGTTTTGGCAATGTTAATTTCAATTTGTTTGGGCAATACGTCATTATTTTCTAATTTTGTCAATGTTTCAAAATTTTTAAGTATATTTAAAATCTTTGTATTGAAGGTAATTTTTTTCTTTTACATTTGTTAGCAGATATTTCATATAAATAGAACAATTTATATGATTTACCCTCAAAACAAAAATATATAATTTAATTTGTTTACGAAATCTACATACACTATCAGAAATTTTCTTATTCTTTACAAAATGATTCCTCTCAATTTTATTCTTTTCGTATATGTATAATACATCTTATAGAGGTATTTACAAAAAAGCTAGTATTAATACAAATATACATATATACAATTATTTAGTAAATTACTCTAGTTTTGAAAATTGTGATGCAATAGGGCATTTGTAACATAGTAATTCCTGTAGTATATTATTACATATAGTAAAATTGTAAATAATCATGCTGTTTGTACTTGGAAATTGTATAATAAAAACCTATTATTGGGGGCATTTATAAATTTAATACAATCAAAAAAAAAAGAAGTTTTATCTGTGCATTTGTGCAAACTTATCTCAGAAGTGGCTTAACCAATTTAAGTTTAGAGGTCAGTATTGTTTTTAGGCAAAGGTTTTCCTCACTTTGTTTAGCTTTGTCTTATTACTTAATAACAAGGATTAAATTTAAATAATTCATATGCTCAGGTGGGAAGCAAACTAACTTCTGTCACATTTACACTTGGATGCTCCATTACTGTACGCGCACAGCTTCACCTGCCTTTTTGCACCCTTAGGGGTGAATTCTATGATGAATATTTTTAACAGTCTGAATTATATAATATTTTTTAATAAAAATCGGTAAGGATTTAAAGATTTTTACATATACCTATATAAATATAATATAAACTTTCAACCCCTTATTTTTACTTTTATAAAGAGTCATTACAAAATTTATAAAAAATCGGTACTGTTTAAAAAAAATCTATACAAAATTCCAACCCATATTTCATCCCTTTAGGGTTAAAATTTTTCAAAATCCCTTCTCAGTTTATGTCCAGATTATAAAAATAAACATCTCCCCAAATTTCATGTTTCTACAACTGCACAACAGCCGTAACCACTGTGTGTGCCTTATCTCAGTCAGTCAGGTACATGTCCTTTTATACATATAGAAGAGGAAGATATTATATTGCATTTAAACTACTTAAGTGATACTTCATTACAAATTGAATAATAAATACACTTCAAATTATATCATGATATTGTTTGTTATATTGTAGTAGGAAAATATATGATTACCTATAATATACAGTAATCTAAAAAACTTCTATTATGAATTGAAACTATTTTTGTATGTATATAAATATAATATAATACTTAATAATCTATTTATTGAGAAAAGTTATAGGTATATAATATTATAGATATTTTATATTAGGATTTTGTATAAATCCATAAACCTTTATCAAACAACCTATAAATATTAAAAGTATATTATAATAATTTAAGAAATAATTGTTTGGGTTCCATTACATTAAATTTCTATTACACAAGAATATTTTTTTATTAGTCTCCCTTGTACAGACACCAACCGTTTAACCAACTACCAATCAATTATAATTTTATATCAAATATTGATAATGGATAACAATGGCGCAGAGGCACAAAGTGAGACGTTAAATCAACTGGTTGTGGGTCCAATCCCCACTCGAGGAGATGAAATATCTACTTAAATTTATATTTCCATTTCTTCGCTCTGGTGTCGAGACAAAGCTCGGCGCTGAGTTCTGCCACTGCCACACACACAATGCTTCCAGAATTTAGTAAAAAGTGGGGAATGAAGTGTTTTAACTAGGTTCCCTCAGTCTACCCTGCTCCGTGCGGGATACAACGTATAGCTGATTTGATTTGATAAGTCTAAAATAGTTTGTAATTTGAACTAGCTACCTCAGTCGTAACGCTTGACGTCATATATGTAAACAAATCGCGACAGAGGCTTTATTAGTATATTATAACTAATTACCCAATCGCGGGGAACAAAATAGAGACTATCATTTATTTATTGTATGCTATACATACATTTATCTACATTTATATGAAATCGAACCAGCTACCTCAGTCGTGACGTATGACGTCATATAAATGGCGCAATAAGTGAAGAAATTGCGACATGTACTTCACTGTACTATGTGTACATGTACTTATAGTATTGTAATTAAATATTATTTAATTTTCTTATATTTGTTTACATTAACATATTTACCTACAGGTTCGGTTGCCACTCAAGGGAATAAATTACTTTCATTTCCTCACTATGGTAAAAATACAAAGCGCGGTATTCGAAAATTTCGCCATATAGGGGCGACAATGTGAAGCTAAGAACGAAATAAAAAAAAACGATTAGATTATTACATTCTATTAGATTTAATTTGGCCACCGTGGCGCACTGGTTATAAGAGTGTGACCGTAACGTGACTTATATGAGTTCGATCCCCACCTGTAGAGAATTAATTATTATCTATAAATATTTTCATTTCTTCGCTCTGGTATAAAGGAAAATGGCCGTTGTTGAGTTCCAACACTCAACACGTTCCACTCAACATATTTGTTCATTATACCTCGAAAAATTCGTTGGAAAGTAGGGAAGGGAGTGTCTTACCACTATGTTTCATCTGCCTCTCCTGCTGTGTGCGGAAAGCTGATTTTTTTATTATATTAGATTATTTTTTTTATCTTTTCACTGTAGCCTGCATTTATTAATTGACATAACTTAAGTATAGCTATTAGTTTAGTCATATATCTATTTATATTTTTTTCTTCTCAGGTACACTATGGTGATTTGAAATATTATTAATATTAAGAAAAAGGAACTGCATTCGTTCTCAAGATGTTTCAGAAACAGACATTTGGTTCTACAAATACAGGCTTTGGTAAGCATTATTTTTATTTTAAATTAAACTAAGCTAATTTTATAAAGTAAAGTAGTCTGGTGTCAAAGCAAAGTAAGAAAAGCTCGGCGTTTTAACGAAACGTCTTAAAACTGAGAAACTATAAACTACAAAGAGCCCTGGAAATTCTAATGGACTAAGGCTTGGTTTTTTAAATTGGTTTCCATTATCAAAATATGTAGTTTTATTTGATTCCCATGATCGTGAAATATTAAATATTTTCATTTCCTTGCTCTGTTGGACAAATGGGCGACATTGAATGCCGGCAGGCAAACACATAATACCTTCAGAATTCGATAGAAAATTGGAACGGATTAATGAAGAACGTGTCTTGTGTCGTAACGCCAGGGACCCAGGTTCCTTCTGCCTGTTCTGCTATGTGCAGGATACAGCGTAATGCTAAAAACTATATATTTCGTAAAGAATTCTTACTTCTCTCTATATAAAACACAATTTAACTTTGTTTAGGTTCGTTAAACACAAGCACTACATCTCCGTTCGGTGGTTTCAAGCTCAACACAGGCACCAGTGCGTTTGGGGCTCCCCCCGCTTTTGGGGCTAATGCGACCCCACAACCGGCTGCTAGTGGAGGTAAGTAACATGTTACTTGGGGAAACACATAAATAATTTTTGTAGTTTGGAGGATTTATAAAGAATGTAAATATGTTTGGAGCTTTCGTTACGATAGGGCCTTTTCCGCCCCATAGCCGTCAGGTAAAATAGCAGTTATTTAGTGTCATATCATTTCTAAATAGATTACCTACAACATGACACATGTCACAAGATTGTGTCACTGTGTCAATTGATATATATATAAACTCATATCTCATAACTCTTGGATTTCTTCCAAAGACTACAGCCTCCAATGATCGTTCCAGGTCTCTTCGGTTCGCCCAATACGTCAGGTGGTCTCTTCGGTTCCAACCCCACAACTTCGACCTTCGGTCAATCAAGTGGCTTCGGCTTCGGAGCCAGCACATCATCAGGTCTCTTCAATAACAGCAGTGGTGGTGGACTCTTTGGGAATAATCAGAATAACAGTGCCTTTGGGGCAAAGCCTGCTGGTTAGTGGTATTCATTTGCTTTTGATTGTTTAATTCTGTGCCAATTAGGTACATATATGCGGCAGCTTTGTAAAGAAAAAAAATACAATTAACTAGTACTTATTTGTTAAGCTTTAAGAAGAAGTGTGCTTCCGTTCCTCACTACTGTCTTCTTAACATTTTAATAGTACTGTCCAAGTCCAAGGTCTCTGAGCACTAAGCGTGTAAGAATTTAGATGTAGCTAGATAAGAACGTATGGCTTAGTCACCAGAGCGCTTTTATGGTAAACAAGAAGTGCAGGTTTAAATCCCTCTAAATTAATTTCCTTTCTTTTCCCAGCTGGTTTTGGTTTCGGTAACACAACTAACACAGCGACCACTGGCGGTCTGTTCGGAGCTGCTCCGTCTACTTCGACTGGTCTTTTTGGACAACAGAACAATACTATTACTTCGGGTGGTCTTTTTGGTGGGACTTCTGGTAGGTTTTACCAATTTTGTTTACCTTTCTCTTATAAAAAATATGTAAAAAGTGGAGAAAAGGCTTTATAGCCACAGGTTGAAATCTTACAATTACACAATGTATCGCGACACTGGGGCACAAGCGCACAACTGTAAACGCGATAGGTTCGATTCCTACACGAGGAAATTAAGTATCTAATATTTCAATTTCTTCTTTGATAGCGAGGCTTAGCGCGGCGATGAGATCTGCACTGGACACGAAATGCCTCCGGAATTCGACGGAAAATTGGAAAACAAACTGTCTTAATGGGAACGTAGTAGTAACGTAGTGTTTAAGCTTTCGGTTCCCAAGTTCCCAATACCCAACCTCATATGTGCGGGATATAGCGAAAGCTAAAAAAAATAGTAATTTATTAAAAAAGGTTAAGCTATAAAAATACAAACACTTTTCAGGTGGTTTCGGTCAAACACAGTCAACTGGCACAGCCCACGTGAAATATAACCCTGTGGTGGGAACAGATGTGGTCGTCAAGAGTGGTACTTCGCAGAATGTCAATATAAAACATCATTGCATTTCTTGCATGAAGGTAAATATTACAAGCGATCCGAACGCGGTTTGGCCCGCTTAAAACTTATTTTTATATTACAGCCACAAAATTGAGGTTTATGTGCAATTATCAGAATTGTTTACGATATATTAAAAAAATGAGGCCAGCCGCCGCGAAGGGGCACGAAATGTGATTGTAAACTCATCTGGTTGTGGGTTCGATCCTCACTCGGGGAAATCAAATATTTATTTAGGAAAATGCCTTGTTTAATGACTAGTTTTTGATACACTGTGTTAAGAGTGGTGTAACATTAGTAACACCAGAAGACAAAGCAGCTTTGTCTTCTAACCAGAAATAAAAAGAAAAAAAAATCCTTTCATGAAACCAACGCGTTAACCATACCGTATTTTTTTAGCTTTACATTGTATTTCGGACGTAATCGTGCGAGGCTAGTGTTCTGTCCGCCAAATTCAATTCAAAACTCAACGCCGCGCTTAGCCTAGTTATAAGAGCGAGAATATGAAAAAAAAAAATACATTTCCTTCTGCTTCGCTTGCAGTCGCACTACGGCTTCGATATATTTATTATTCTTGGTATATCCAAATTCATTAATAATTAACAGGAATACGAGGGCAAGTCCCTAGAGGAGCTGCGCCTAGAGGACTACGTGGCGGGCCGCAAGGGCGCCGCCGCCGGCGGCGTGTTCGGGTTCCAGCAAACCGAGAATAAGCCGCTCTTCGGCGGGAATTGTAAGGTTTTTTATATCATATTTAATGTCACAGGCGTGTGGCTGTAGAGCGGATGTTTAATATATTAATTTGTTCGTTCTGGTAATGACCCAATGATCTGTGAAGACGCCTCTTAGCTTGTTATGGGGAGTTTTCTGGGGAACTGTTTGACCTCGAAGTATCCACTACTACCTGCACGTGGGCGGCGGAGATCACTTACCATCAGGCGCCCCGAACGCGAGTTTGAATTGTGTTTTCCATTAAAAAAATAAATAAATCATGGAGCAAAGCGCGTTGAGTTTTGTCAAAATTTGGCGGAGAGTGGAAAACTGAATGCCTTACATGACATAAGGTCCCCCCCACATTTCCTCTGCCTACCAGAATTATGTTCACAATACAGTGAAGTTCAAAAAAATAGTTTCAATTATATTTTTAATTACCATTTTTTGTTTATTTATTTTTAGCCTTCGGTCAACCAGCGACCACAAGTGCTCCCAGCTTGTTCGGTGGCAACATTGGTACTACGCCAGCTTTTGGACAAACTAGTGGGTTCAAAAATTTTTTTTTGTACTTTTTTTTAAAAAAAATTCTTATTAAAATAATATAGATATTCGGTGTGTTTTGTTTTTGTTGACATTATTGTTTGGTTTTATATTTTTAAAAATTTAAAAAAAGTTGCATGGTATGGTATGTCATGCTTTACGAGCTACTTTTCTAGGTATATTCTACTTCTGTACTCGATTATATTTAAATTATTTTTATTTACCCGCTAGCAGATCTGGTTGGTAAATCCAAGCAGAGTTGAGCTCCGCCGCTTAAAACTTCGATATTATTGTCTTGAATATTGTTTAATGTTTCGGGAACCGAATGTCTTAACGCTAGGTTTCCTCTGTACATGCTTTAATTTAAAACATAAATTATGTATTTTTTGTTTTGTAGATACGTTCTCGTTTGGAAGTAACACACAGACTAACACAAACACTACAGGACTTTTCGGTGCGAACAAACCCGCTTTCGGCACTACTGCCACTACAGGTTGGTAGTATTTTATGTATGTATTTTATAATAAATATTAAGGAGCTATTGTATCGCAGTAAAACAGCCTCTGACTAAACGCGACGCTTGTAAGTTTCATTTCTAGGAGATGTAAAGAAAATAATCATTTTCCTCGCTCTGGGTAAAAACGAAAAGCGCAGCGATGAATTTCGCCACACGACACGCAATGTCTTGAGAATTGGCTGGAAATTGAGGAAAAAAAAATGATTTAAGACTAAATTCCATCTACTTATGCATAAGCATATATGTGCAGGATACAACGTAGAGCTGTAAATAAAAAAAAGTAAGAACAGTCAATATAGGATTTAAATCCATAAATATTTAAGGGAGCTCACATAGAACAAACGTGACTATTTGTTCTAAAACCACAGATTTATCAGAATAGCGAATATATTCTACAATTTATGTTAACATTTTGTATATTTTGGTTATAATATAAGTTAAGCGGGAGAAGCCGCGTTGTGGTTGCTAGTTTTCTTATTAAATTTCTTAATTTCAGGTACGGGCTTGTTCGGAGCGACTACAACACAAGCGCCCTCATTCGGATCGACAAACACATTTGGTTTCGGCGCTAATACACAGAATCAGGTATGATTAATGATCTATTTTTTTTCTTCGTTTTTTTTACTGTATTTGGTATTTTTATTTTTATTTGGGATATTATAATTATTTTTTATATTATTAAAATGCTATTCCACACTTAGGAAAGAACAATATTTTTTTTAGAAAACGTACAAAGATTTGAACGTAGTGAGACGTCAACCCGCGTCTCTTGATTACCGTCCGCTCGCTCTGACCGCTGAGCCATACGTTGTTATAAGCGCGCTTACAATGTAATTTATGTTCTAAGCATATTTCTCTGTCCATGCTGTGTCCCACATCCAGCAGGGTAAGCAGAGGGAATCTAGTGTTAAGACACTCCGTTCCCCATATACAACGTGAGGGTAAAAAAATGTTGATATAAGATCATTTATTTTTGAAATCATCTGTGTAACATAATAAACAGGCGGATTTATCAATAGAGCAGTGTAACGGATAGCGAAACTTAAATCCGCGTTTTTTTATTAAGGCGAGAAATTGAACAAGTTGAAGTGGGATTTAATCCGAAAGTTAAAAATGAAAATATAAAAATAATAGTCTGCATTAGTTATTATATAATAACTAAGTAAATTTAAGATATATTTATTTGAAAAAAAAGGTTATTTTGTCTTTTTCTCTCGTCCTCTCTCTTAGAACTGTAACATTTCTTACAATGTTCTGTTCGAGTCCGGATGTACGTGGAATTTTCTGGAAAAACAAGAAAAAATGGATTTAAAGCCCCAATTGGAAGAGAATAAATCATTATTGAGAAATAATTTCCAACTTTTCCGACCGCAATTGTTTGATACTAATAATAGTAATAATAATGATATTCCATTTGAGTCGAAGAAATGGATGGAAGCTTCGAGAAAGTTCGCGAAAGACCTAGAAGATAATGCTAGAATAAGGAAAGATAAATTGATTTTAGACGCGGCCACAGCCAAAGCGGCCATAGATACACAGTTGGCTAAAGATTTGGCTGAATTGAACTTGAAAATGACGCATTCTGTGTATATGAAGCAGAAAATGGATTAATTTTGTGTAATTATTTCTTATATTTTGTGAAGATAACGCTATTTTTAAGTTTTATTGTATGAAATAACATATTCCGTCCACAATTCTTCGAATTTAATACTAATCATAATGTTAAACGTTTGAAACGAGAGGTGGAAAGTTCTCGAAAAATTCACATGATGCAGGATATAATACTAAAAGCGGCAAGAGAAGCAAAGTTGCCTAAAGATGTGGCCAAATTAAACTCCAAAATGCCAAATTTAGTTAGGGAACGGAGTGTCTTTACACTAGGTCCCTAGGTTATATTTGCTTAGCCTGCTATGTGAAACTATGAAAGAAAGATTTACTATGTTTGTATCTCTATATATAATAAGACAGTAAAAATATTTTGACTCTACATTTAGTAATTTTAACTGAAATGGATAGAATAATAGAAAGCACAATTTTTTTTTTTTTATTTCTTGGCTCTCTGTCTGTCGATATGTATTGTTACATTTTTTTCCTTGAAAATTTCATCAATTGCTTTGTTTTAACTCAACTTAACTACTAAAGTTTGGTTCATTAAAATTGGTTCATTAAGAAAAGAGTTATCGTCATTTGAATGAACTCAAGGCATTAGTTTGCCTGCGAATGTTATATA
>DVQM01001725.1:0-11414 GCA_018231645.1 Heliconius ricini | reverse complement strand
CTCCGAGCCAGCCCCGTCCAGCGCAGCGCGCCGGCTGCGCTCGCGACTGCAGACTCGCTAAAGCTGACGAATCACGACGCAGGACACCACACGCAAAATGATTTCTTTCATGTAGTTTTTGTACTGAATATTAAATAGTTATAAAAAAATATCAATTCTCTATATTACACCAAGTTTTATTTTCGCTGAACAGACGTTTCATTATGACTTTATTATTCTATTCTGATGTTTTAATTTATATAAATAATAGGTACATTTATTTTTCCAACTGTATAAATTTATTATTTATACTACCTTTGGTTGAGTTCATTTTATAAATAATTTAAATAACGTTACAATATATTTTTAGCGTCACGCATTATCCCGTATATAGCAAGGTATACAGAGGGAACTTAGTGTTAAGATACTCCAATCGCCATTTTTGGAAACGTTGCGTGTTTGTGGCTTTGCTTCGACCCCAGAGCGAAGAAATTCAACCCACTACCTGTCGCGTTTACAGTCAGACCTTGTGCCTCCCTTTAATTTTTCTACGTATTTGACGCAACTATTCTACAAATTCTGACATACACATCGAAAAATTAGAGCCAGTTCTCCCTGCCTATCCTGATGTGTGCGGGATACAGCGTGAAGCTAATTTAATTAGAATTTTAAAATTAAATTTAGCACATTTGTGACAACTTGTAATGTATAAAAAAATAAAACGATTAAACTCAAACTGTTATCGATATATTAATGTTATTGCAATTTTGTAAGTGGCTCGCGCATCGAAATATCAACAAATTTCTACGTGACATACAAACTTGATATTTTGTACCAAGGTAGATTATTTTGCATATATGTAAAAATGTAAAAACTGATAATTGCAATCAAGTAAGTAAACAAAAGTAAATATCAAAGTTAGATCAAAGAACGTTGGAATATAATAAAGCTATTTTAATAATTAGACTATATTAATGATTAATAATAGTAATTTCTTTACAAAAAATAATAACAGTCTATCAATATCATAAATGTACAATGGGAACCATGTTAAATGTTAAGAAAGACGTCATTCTCGATGGGGCGCCGAGTTCTAGATATAGTAGGATAGCCCACGATGCTAAATCAGGGTTTACTTGAGCGTCATAGAGACTATTGAGTTATGAAGTTTAGATGATAAAAAGGAAAAAAAATCATATAATATATATCTTTTGATCAGTGGGGGGAAGCCACTATAGATTTTTAAAAATATAAAAAAAACTTTTGCATCAACATACTCGAGCGCGTCAAACATTGATATCATCTATATTCTACGTATTCTTAAAAATTAAAGTATGTTAATCTTCTTGAAGGTTAGAAGGTGATTTTTTTGATCAGTTAAACCACATACATGCTTATAACACGTCGAATTGTCACTGGTTTGTACGCATTCGTGTGTCAAATGGTATCGATATCACTTATCGATACCATTTGACACACGAATGCGAATGGAGACAAATAAATCTTGCTTTCTATTGAACATTTTAAAAACCTTACATAAAAATTGTGACATAGAGAGATATAGTTTAGCTGTCATTACGAAAGTTCGATCTATTCGGAGAATCATTATACAAATATTTAACTATTTTTATTTACCGGCTTTGGAATACTAGCGCTAGGTCTTTTTCATAAATAAGGATATAACACAAAATTAAATGTATTATATTTGAGTAGATTATAATTGAGGCCAGTCGTAGCGCAGGGACACAAAGTGCGACTGTAAAACCGATTGGTTGTGGGTTCAATCCCCACTCAAGGAGATGAAATATTTACTTAAATTTATATTTCCATTTCTTCGCTCTGTTGACGTGGCAGAGCGCGGCGTTGAGTTCGGCAGAAAGTGGGGAACGGACTGTCTTAACACTTGACCCTCTGCCTACATCGTGAAGCTGAGTTATATATTTATATAAAATTATGAAAAATAAAATACTAAATGTACAGTCGATCTAAGGGAACTTTGATTTTTTGAGCTACATTGACAATTGGACCTCGGACAACTTTCGATATATTTTTCGTATGATATAATACTGTTGAGTATTTTTATTTAACATGTTTGTTTTTATTAATAAATAAATGCAAATTATAAAAACGTAAAAAAAACAGCACAAGTGAAAGTAATATAGATGAAAATAATGTTAATTTAGCACCATTAACACCAAACATGGTAAATAAACTGCATCCTGAAATTGAAAAAAAAATATGATGATGTTGTATCTACTGTAAATACCAGTAAAATTAGTAGAAAGAGCCTGAGTTCTATATAATTGATGACGATTTTGGGGGAAAATAGACAATGAATTCTCAAGTTCTTACAATTTTTTAGTTTGTTTAAATTATTTTGCCTTATTTTCTTTTTAATTTGCCTAAGTTTTCTATTAAACGTGTTATAAATATTTTTTAAAATATAGAAAATACAAATACCAAACGCTCTAGAAGTCTAGACTGATTCAACATTTTTTTATAACATAAGACAAAATTGTGATATTATTTTAATTACATCCATTGTTTAATAAAAACATGAGCCAATTTTACTTAGAATAATAAGAATAATTATAATTATCTTTTTATTAATGATTCTTTGTCTGTTAAAGTTACCCATTTGTTGAGAGTAACTATGACAGACAACAAAACTCACACTTTCTTCTATACCGATATATTTAAGGTTTATGTGAATATCTATGGGTGAAAAACATTATGAGAGCACTCATAAAACAAAAACAATAAATTTTAAAATAGTGTAAAAGGTCGCTCATATCTTTTAAAGTTACCCAGATTGACTGTATATAAAATGAGATTTGCGTTATATCTGAGTAGAACTCCTAAATGAAACTTGCATATCTATCATACATATCTGAGGACTATGTTCTATGCTATGGACAATAAAATTAAGATTAATTCAATTAAACTATCAACAATTTTTGTAATAAATATTTATAATTTGATTTCTCTGTTAAAAAATTATCATCAATATCAACTATTTTGTATAATATAAGATACATACTTTTTAAATGATTTGCAGTAATCTTTTTTTAATATTAAGGCTGTTTAGTTGAGGCAAAAGGCCCATTTAGTATAACATTTATAAAGTATTCTCAACTCTTTTTAATCTCGGAGCTGACAGCGTCTTATTAATATAAGCCTTAATTGTTTCATTTTTAATTTTGTATAAATGCACAGTAAAATTAATTATGTACAAAAAATTCTTATAGCTATTATTGTTTTGCAGATGGCATTTCCTTGTCTGAAGTAATGAAAACAGGCTTCCCATTTGCGTCCCATGTTGACTTGCATTTCTTAAAGGCAAATGTTAAATATATTGCTGAAATAAAAAAATTATAGATATTATTAATTTTAAATATATTATTTTAATGCAATGTTTTTACCATAGTAAATAAAAAAATACTTATTTAAAATTTAATAACACATATCTATTTAAATCTTTTGTGGCACAGGCGAGCAGACGCGACGGTCGTGGGTCCGCTGGGGGATATGAAAAATTTAATGTTTCGCTATGTGCACGATAGTGCATGAAGCGAAAAAAAACATATTTTTGTACTTACTTGCCACATCCCATTCACACTGGCTCATTGTCCCAAGTGAACCATTTTTATTTTCCATATTTTCATAATACTTTTTTGCATGATCATATTCTTTTTCTGCCCCAATTAGTTCTTTATCGGAAGTTGCAGGATAGTTTTCAAAGCATTTAATCTTATGTAACAAATCTCTGTATTTTCCAGAAAATTCATTATAAAATTCTGCAAAACTAGCATTGTATACACATTCTAAACCATATTCTTTAGCCAGCAATTCTAATAATTCAAAATTAACTATAAATTCAGGACAATCCACTACCCCATCTAAGTGAAAATTATATTTTCCCCCAAAGAGAGGACAATCTTCCTTAGGATTGAAAAGTAGCTCAATGTTGAAAATCCTATTTCCAAATGTTCCATCTGGAGACTTTTTTGATCGAGAAATTATTTCATATGCATCTGTGGTAGTTCCAATGAAATAACCACCTGGTTTCAAACATTCTGATATATTAGACAACATACAACGAGCCTGACTTAAGCTCTCGAAACTGTAATGCAACCCAAATTGGCAGCTTACTACGTCAAATTTTATTGAAGGATCATTATATTTATCACGTAATGTATTTCTTGTACAGTCCGTTGCAATAAATTCAGCTGTGAATAAACGCCCAGTACGACGACGTAAATCTTCATAACGACTTTTACATTGTTCTACTGAGACTTCTGCAATATCAGCACAAATAAGATGATCTACATGAGCTTTTTGCCATTTACTTAAATCACCTCCTTTACCACAACATATATCTAATATTTTTAAACGTCTTCCATAATCTTTCTGTCGAATTTTGTCAGTATACTCTTGAATGAGTACACTTTTTACCCAATTATTAAAATTTCTAAGATAAAAAATAGGTGAATTAAACCTTTCTCTCAAGTCTTTTTCTGTTATACGATTATAGTGCTCAGCAACAATATTTGCATGTGAAACTTGTATTTTACCATGTATATCATTATCTCTATCAGATGCAAGCCTTTTTAAATTTGTACGTCGATTTATGCAACCATCTGAATTATCACCAGCAGCTGAGTTAAGTACATTTGTTGAAACATTAGACATTTTTTTACTTAAAAATATATGTTATATTTGAAATAATGTGACCTATTATTTAAAATTTTAAGAACTCTATTCATTTACTAGAAACTTTAATAAATGTAATTTCTCTAAACTAATATATATATAGACGAGAGTTAGAGGTCAGTTCACCTTCTTAGTTCTTTAGATGATGAGTACAATTTACTTTGTCAAAGGCACAATATATGAACAACACATAAGGGAGATTAAAAAGTAAAGAGATCAAGTTACACAATAGTAGATATTAAAAAGAGGTCCAGTATAAATACAGTCTGCTCCTGTAACAAAATAAATAAATATATAAATACATCAGTAATCAACAATATTTTTTAACCAATTAACAAAGTAATAATGATTGACACATAATAATTTATAATTTGATGAATGTGTCACAAACAAAAGAACAAAAGCTGGCTTACAAGCAGGTTTCGGCATGACATACTACATTCAAACATTAGACCAGATCATTGACAAATACAGAGAGTTGAATAGATCTCTGTATGTGGCCTTTTAATGATTACAATAAATTTCACATTCAATCTGGGTTGCATTAAGATAGCATAACATCAACTTAAAATATATCGATATTATAAAAAACATCCAAACAGCACCAGCATCAAGTCGGGCTAGAAACACATACTCAATAAAAATAAAATTCAGACTAAAGGCAGACTCTTTTAAGGCAAAAGTTTAAAGAAATCAATATATTGACAGTTGCATCTCAATATATTTTTGAAAATGTTATGTATGTTAAGAAAAACATTCATGATTTTGCCAAAATTTGTGATGTGCAAAATATTAATACCAGAAGTAGGCCTAAACTCAGTGCACCAGTAGCTCAATTGCATCAAATCCTTGATTCATTTAATTCAAAAAAATTCAATGTATACTCTTTTTATAACACAATTTTAAAAAAATGTCAAAAGATGTGTGTGTGTAAAAGGTTATTACCAAATTAATGATTTTATATTTGTATAAAATTGATTTAAAAAAAAAGTCCTGCTGAGTTTCTTGCGCCGGTTCTTGTCAGGCCTGAGGCATTAAGTTTAGTGAACTGGTGGTTAAATTGTTTCACATTCAAAAAATTAAGCATGTAGCTTCTTGTTTTGAATAAAATTATTTGACTTTGACTTTCAAATTTAAAAAAAAAAGATAAAAAGAGAGAATGCCAAAAAGATTCTTTATCACCAAAGATCTTCATTTTTGTCATAGAAAACTAAAACTAAACTACTTCAATCATCTCAGATTTACAGAAGAAGAAGTTGTTATAACTGAAAATGTAAGCGAACTGAATGTTATGATAAGCTAGCTACATGAAGAAAACACTATATATACATAATATATGGACCAATGAGGCAATGGAAACAAGTATACTCTGAATAAAGAAAATAAAAAATAAGAGGCTTACCTCTTTTCTTTGCATATAAACAAATATAATGGATGCACTCACAGACTCCACCAGGTGGATACAATTAGCCAAATAGAAAGTTCAAATAGGAAATTGTGTTTTGAGTTGGAAAACCCTACAAAACATGGTTATATAAAATAGCTGACACTTATGAGGAGCAATAAGCTAAAGAAGAATGAGACCAGAGATGAATGAAACAAGCTATATAGGGGCTACACCAAAAGAGAGTCCATATGAAATAATAAAAACACTACTAAAACAGTAAATTGTATATAAATACTACTAACATTTTAACAACATTTGAATTGTTATCTTAAATTTAAAATAAAACACTATTTTTATTATTATTAATAATATACCTAATTTAACACATTAAACACATTAAAATTACATAAAGAATTAAACTATAACAAAGGTAATATTAAGAGAAGAGAGATTATGAAGAAGAACAACAATTGAACTCCTCATTGGCCTCATTGGCCATTGTCGTGCAGCATTAGAGTGTCTGCCTATATGTTGGTTGTGAGTTTGCTTCCCATTCATTGGAACGAGTTATTTTATTTTCACACCCCCGGCTACTCATCACATAATGTCTTAATACTGTTCCCTTCTCCTACTCTGCTATATTTGGCTCATTCTTAAGCTTCATTTTTTTATCATTTTAGGATCAATGAATATGATAAGCAAAATAAAATTTTATTTTTTTTTATATAAGCAATCTACTGTACTAATATGATATAAGATGAACCATAGACATTCAAAATAATCCTTACAAAATGGAAATAAGTTGTATCTTTGCCGTAATCAAACTTAATGTGTCTCACAGATGCCTTTAAGGCACAATCAGAATTCCTTTGTCAATTACACATAAAAATACCTCCTTTTCATAAATTAATATAAGATTTTAATAGATTTAAACATAGATAAGTTGACGTAAGCATTTTGAAATAACGGGGTAGCGGTCAATAGTATTTTTTTTAACTGTTTATTTTTGGATTAGACGATATCTTTTCTTAGACGAGATTTTCTTTTCTTACAGACAAGATATTACATACCAGGTTCAAGACTATAAGATAGGGGTGAGAATTTGTTTTGGAACTATAATTATGAAAATAAAATCAATTTAACCTAAAGAATAGTACAAATACTTACTGTAACCAATCGCCTTATTAGAATAGATCTTTTTACAGTATTATACTACAGTAGTTTTTGATAGCATTGTATTACAACAGTATTTCAGTTACCACTATAAAAGAGGAGAAAAGACAGCGAAGTCCCTGAGTTCGAACTTCGAAACACTAAAAAAAAGGAAAGTATACTCTACAGAGTGTATGACAGTAAAACGATTAAACCAATAAGTAATAACAAAAAAAATCAAATGTCAGCAACTTGTGTTTCAAGTTTGCCAGTTAAATTTTTTAAAATACTCATCTTTACCTTTATTTCATACAATAGAACCTCAATCTGGACAACTTGAATCTTTTTTCTAAATATTTTTAATTATTGGTAAATATAGATATTTCTTTTTATTTTTAATTTTATAAGCATTCAAAATAACATACAAAACGTTTTAAATGACTTTGGCATATGAAACGAAGTTAGCAACTAATGCGAGCATTGAACTGCTTCACTTGAAGTTGCTGCGATTTACGAACGCCGCATGCGCACTCGTCATATCGCGGCACTTAGAAAAATTGCGTTCGGTCGACCGGCCTCATGTAATCTCGAACAAACGACGTTATACGTAGGCAAAATGAGCGTTGAAAATCCAGCCAGTGATAATGATTGCGGTTCAGTAAGTATTTAAATAATTGTAATTTTATTTGTTACTTTCTTTTATTAATCATTTTTGATAATACAACGTGTATATCTTTCTGTTTACTGGTGGTCGTCCCGACTACAAAGCGAAAATTTTCTAAGTCCCAATATGGCGTCTACTGTAGTTCTCGCATAAGAAAGAAGCAAAGCGTCACTTGGTTGCGTTTTTTTGAAATACTAACGTTTTATTTATTCTTTATTTAAATAAAGTTCTTATTGAAGTAATTTTGCGGTATTAATAAAAATAATATTTTAAACTAAAAATCCCGATTATATGCTATTCACAGGGAAAGGTAAATGGAAACAAAAGTGAACACGTGAACGGCATCCACAACGGGTACAGCAGCTCCGAAAAACATAAAAGTAGTCACAAGTCTTCGAGCAAGGACAAACATCGTGATAAAGATCGTGACAGAGAGCATAAGAGCTCCTCGAAACATAGTAGCAGTTCAAGCAGGTTAGATGTTCTAGAAACTTCCTTTTATCTCCATTCTCACATTTATATAATATTATGCATTGAGTATATTTAATCTTAGGATTTATAAGAAATTGAAATTTAATAGTGTGCAAATTAGTAATCATTTTTATTTTATCAGGGATAAAGAAAAAGACAAACATTCAAGCAGCAAAAATCATAGCAGCTCTCATAAGTCTTCAAGTAAGGATAAGGAACGGGACAGGGATCACAAAGATAGAGATAGGCACAAGGATAAAGATCGTTCTGAAAAAGAAAAAGATCGTAGCGACAAGGACAGGGATAGACACAAAAGTGATAAAGACAAACATAGGGAGAAAGACAGGAATGATAGAGACAAACATAGATCAAACGATGGGGAAAAGAAATCATCATCAAATTCCTCTTCAAAAGACAAGGAACACAAATCTAAGGATCGTGATAGGGAAAGAGATGAGAAAGATCGGCACAGAAGTGATAAGGACAAACACCGCAGTGATAAGGACAGACACTCCAGTTCTAAAGACAAACAAAGGTAGATGTCAAATGTATATATTTTATAAAATTAAAACTGGTCATTGTTTTATGTATATATGTATGTGGAAAAAATATAAGATAATCCATTATTATAGACATTTATCAATGTAATTGAGGTTGAATTAAATGCACAGATACAAAAAAAATGATTTCAATGATATGTAATGTTTTTGTCTGTGCGTTTTTTGCACGCTAATCTCAGAAGCTACTTAATCTATTTAAATAAAGTTTTCACTACTGTATTTTGGGAAATCTGTATGTAGAAGATATATAAGAACAAATGTTATTGGTGGCATTTATTAACATACCAACCAACCAACTTTACAGAACCCCAAAACTAGTAATTACTTAAAATTTAACAGAACCCAGAAACTATTAATTACTTAATTTTTTTGTCTGTGCATTTATTCTAACCTATGGTATAAGGCCTAACCATTTAATTGTAATTATTGTTTCACTTTTTAAAAAGCTTGCCTCAACATTTAGTGTTTGTTTTATTTCAATTGGTTTATAAAAAAAAATTTAAAGAAAGTGATTAGCAAAATGCTATAAATAACTGTTTTAATAAATTCTCTGAATTTGCTTTTCAATAAAGATATTGTTTTTAAAATGATTATTATCAACCGAAAGTAATGCAGATTAGTAAACTGTTAATTATTTAGTGCAAGCAGGCAAAGACACAGTGGGCTGCTATACTATACTATAAATAAACCTAAACATAGTAAACTTCTAACTATTGGATCTTATTTCTCTCTTCTGTTACATACACTAACTTATAAATGGGCAGACCACCAAATCAAATTATTTTATGATTTATATATTATATTTCTAAATTTACAATGTTATACTAGATAATAATATTTATATATTTTTTGCTGTACAGCTCTAGTAAAAGTAAGGAAAAAAGTAGCAGTGAAAAACATTCAAAAATTAAAAGTGAAGATAGTGAAGAGTACTTTGTTAAACATGAACCTATGGAGGTAATAAAATATTACACACGCACATTTATTATTTAGCTTCACATTCTAGCACTCACATAATAGTGTTCACTGTGTGTGTGTGTCACTTCATACACTTATTATATATTTATTGGTAAATGTGGTACTTAATGTTTACATTTTTTACTTATAATTGATAAAAATTAATCAATTAACTAAAAACATTTTAAGTGACACATTTTGTTATGGTTGTAGGTAGAAGAGGTTAAAGTTAAAGAGGAAATAAAAGTGGATGTGGAATATGATGGGTATGCAGGTGCCAACACCACTATGTCCTCTTGTGACTATTCAATGTCTCAGTTCAAAGATGAACCTCTGTCAGAACTCCCTGCCGATGATGAAAGTATGTCTGGTGAAGAAGAAAATATACCACTAGTAAGTAAACTTGTAATAAATCTAGTTATTTCAAATTACCACACAGATGATATATTAATTATATAACATTATAATTAAAGTATGTAAATTAACATATTCATAGGTAACACATAAATAATTACATTATTTATATAATAATTAATAATTCTTATTTATTAAGAGACAATGTATAAATGCATACATTACCAAAATAAAAGTTAATATTATCCATATCTTATGGTATTCTTGTTTTGATTACTTATGAGTGTATAAAAATATATACATATGTATTATGGGGGACAGGAGAACAGAGTGTCCTAACACTAGGTTCCCTCTGCCTAAACTGCTGTGTGGAGTATACAGCGTGAAGCTGATTTTATATTATTAATGCTTAATTAGTAACATTTTTTACAATTTCCGTTTAGTTAGACCGTATTTCATCTAAGAAGAAGAGAGCCGCTAGTGAAAGTGGAGCGGAAGAAGACATACCTTTACTTCAACGCCAAAAATCAAAAAAGAAAATAAAAAAAGGTAACTTTACTCCATTAAGATTTTCAATTGTCTAGTGAAACACTAATAGAAAATTTTATAATGGTGCTTTAACCTGTATTGTGTGGGACTATTTAACTTTATTTTGAATATTTTTTTATTTTGCTTATATTTGTAATAATTTATACAAAAAAAAATCTTTTCTGTTTAATAAACAACAAATAATCCATTCCTTATAACAAAATGTATTTATTTATTATTTTTAATCCTTTTGAAGAATCATATGATGATTATGATGAAGAAGAAGCACCTAAAAAGAAGAAAAAGAAAGCTGAAAAAACTAGATCCAGTAAAAGTATGAAATCTGAAACTGAAGATGGCCCTAGCCCAACAAAACGCAAGAAAAAAGAAGAGGAAGAACAAGAAGTTTGGAAGTGGTAAATATATTAATTATATCAAGAAATATAAAATTATATTAAGCCACTATAAGCTATTAGGGAGAATGTATTATGTGTTTGAAAGTACGCAACCTGTCATGAAATTCTGATGACCACGGCTACAATATTATCTCTAATATTTGGGCTGCTAACACAGGTGAAATTTACACGATTGATTGCCAATATTCAAAAAATAAAGTTACTCTAATTACAAAATAGTAACCTAAATTACC
>DVQM01001724.1:0-11416 GCA_018231645.1 Heliconius ricini | reverse complement strand
ACTTTTCCATCATAAATCTTTTTTGCCATTCTTTCATCACTCATTCGTTCGACGCTGCGCCCGCGCTGCCCATTCCCGCGTACGTTACTATGGATTCATTCATTTCATGACCAATGATCAATTTTTATCCATTATTTGACTAATTTTACAGAATTTTGGCAAAATTTTTGGAATTTTAACAACTTTTTTTAGAATTAATGGGCGCAGCGTTAATGGGCCGTTATCTGAATATAATTTCTATACAATACTTACCTTGTGTACACTACACAGTACGTAGTGAACTTATTTCGATATTAACGCTGCGCACATTATTTTTTTCATTCTACGCTGCTTTAACCTCACATTTGAAGATCATTAAGAAACTTTTCTAACAGAACATTTTTGCATATCATCTATATTTAACGAGATAACCAGATAGGAAGCTTCTAAAATGTCACTGCCAATTTCCTTTGATTAGTATCGACTTTAACCTATTTTAATAATGTAAAATTATTTCACATAACAACTATACTAATATTATAAAGCTGAAAAGTTTGTTTATGTGAATGAACTAATCTCAGGAACTATAGTTTAAAACAGGAACTATTGTTTTAGAAATCATTTTTGTGTATAAATATACAGTTTTTATAGGCTAAGCTAAGTCTTATGTAGAAAGCATGATACATTACTTTAATCTTTTGGCCTACATACAAAATACAAACAAAACTTAATAATTTTTAATCAACCGGCGGGCGAAGTCATAGGTAAAACCGAGTAGTTTAATAATTTGATAATATTTTAAAATAACTGTGAGAATATACACTACCATACATTTGGCAATATAAAGTGACATACAGGTTGTATGGCAACGCGTATTATGATAACACGCGCCAACGGGTTTTCTAGTCATATATAAATATAACTATAAATAGTTATCGGTTACACATTAATATACACATATACACATATTCAGAATTTAAACAAAGTATGAAAAAATTTAAATGTAGGTATATATATTACGTACAAGGTAGTACGTACGACACGTGAAAAACAATCGATAGCTTATTACGCGTCTTGCTGTCTCCCGCACGTTGTTGTATCTGGTTTTATAGAAGACTAAGTCTTTGTTTCAGTAGTACCCGTCCCTGATAGTGAATAGTGAAGAGTTATTATCATATTATTTCAATAGGGACTTAGTTAACTGTTGGGAAACATCTAATGCAATTCATAACGCTACAAAAAAGTTCCTACAAAGACTTCACATTATAAAAATAATCGGACATGCTAAAATTAAATTTAAAAAGAAGAAAAATAAAAATAGATTAATAGGAACGGGAATCGTATTAGTAGCTGGGTAGGTAGAGGGAATCTAGTGCTTGGACGCTCTATTCCCTACTCATCGACCAATTTTCGAAGCATTTCGTGTTGAGTGTGTAAAAAAATATTTAAAATAAATAAAATAATTATTCCCCGAAATCGAATAGAAATTGAACCCACGACCGTCGCGCTTTCAGTCACATCAACGGCCTCAAAAAAATATTTTAAAAATCTAATACTGAGATTGGATTCCGCCGCGTAGTGCCGATCACATATCTACTTAGCTAGGACGTTTTCCTTCTTAAGAGCAAATGGCTAACTATTTCTTTGTTTCAACGCTTGTAGACTCATATCGATAAATTCCAAGAACATTATCGTGGACTTGGGATTACTTTTGTCAAATAAACAGCTATTTATGTGGAGCAGCTGATATGTTGTGATAGTGCCGTCTCCTGCGCGCTTCCAGAACAAAAGACATATACGTTACCGAGCTTGATGATAATATTTGTAAAAATTCGAATATTTTTGAATTTGAATTTATTTTCTCTCATAAATATAAGGTACACACCTACCTGTTACATTACCACAATACGTTTAAATCCCACCTTTTCAAAATGAAATAGTAGATTCACGTTTATTAAAAAAATGTTTAAAATACCTTTAATTACCTTACCTTGCTTAAAATGCCTTGTATGGCCAAGACTTGTAGTACTTCAACTTCAAGAAAAACTAGGCTGGCATAAATCATTGCTTAAAATTAATTTTCTATTCTATATATTTGTGAGAACTGTTTTCTAAATGTTTTTACTTCAAATATAGATTTCCTGTAGAATTGGCACGTTCAATGCATTACGGACGTCGACGTCATTGGAATTACGTGATATTTCGTAATATAAATAATCAGTACGATAGGAGTGCTATAAAAATATTTTATCTTTATAGACCTTCACCCCATTCTTAAATTACTATCTACAGAATATTTGTTTGTACATTATTTGTTTCATTCCATCGCCAAATGATTGCTTCCTTTCATGAATGATTGAATGAATTAATTATGTTAAAATTTTGTTACTTAATAAAAAAAAAATATCTAATTACAGGATAAGAGCAGGATGCAGCATATCTAGTCCAAGCATGTCGGAAACGGGGAAACGTTTCCAAGACCCCGCGTACAGATCGTGCGGAAAACTAGGAAATAGTGGCAAGTTGGCCAACAAATACGCCAGTGGAGGCAAGTTGGGAGGTAAATTGGGAGGAAAGCTGGGTGGGAAGTATGGAGGCAAGTTGGCCCAAGCGTTGGCCAGACGGAGAGCTTTGGCTGCCACGCACTCTGGCCCACCAGGGCTGTCCGCGCCACTAACATGCAAGTCGCGAGATGGTACGGTGGAATTACAGATATTATGTCAGCCAGAAACACAACACAGAGCGAGGTAGTTAAAACAATAATTTATCATTATAGTTTATGGTTCTTTTTACTTTTATTACTATAACGGCCCAGATATTAAAAGGGGAAACCTAATGATATTTTACGTACTAAAGAGAACTGGCGAGGTTAATGATTGCTAAACGGATATAATTATATTTGATATCATAAATCATTAAAAGAGTGAAAGTTAACAATATAACTATCGTCATTTTAAGGTATTTTTTAATCTATTTTTTTATTAAAATTAAATTAACTTACGGTAGTGAATTCTGCCACTTAACATGGAATTGTTCAGAATTCATCGGAAAATGAGGGAATGAGGATTTTTAATGATAAAGTGAGTGTCCTAACACTAGGTTATCAGGTTCCCCCTACCTACCCTGCTATAAACAGAATACAACGTGAAATTTGAAAAAATCCAAGAAAAGTCAATTGTTAACTATAGCCAATATTACAATGAATATTACAGGTACCAGACTGAAGGTAGCCGAGGAGCAGTTAAAGACAACTCGGGCAACGGGTTCCCCGTCGTTAAATTGGTTGGTTACGACAAACCAGCTGTGTTACAGGTAATTATTAATATAGATAAAATATTTTGTTATTATTTGATGCAAATAAATAACCCAGTTCCTATAATAATAGTCATGGCGCAAAGCCATAGCGTGTGAGTGCAAACGCGATTTTAATAAGTTCGATTCCGACTCTGGAGAATAAATGTAATAATATTTCCATATCCCAGCACTGGTAACAAGACAAACTGCGCCGTTATAACAAAATTTCAATAAATATTTTTCCCAATCCCATCTCAGCCTTAAACTTATATATTTTTTTATAAAATATACATATATCAATAATTTCCCGCAGGTGTTTATAGGCACGGACACGGGCCGAGTGGCGCCACACATGTTCTACCAGGCGTGCCGCGTCTCCGGCAAGAACTCCACGCCGTGCAAGGAGAGGAAGGAGGATGGCACTGTAGTGATAGAGATAGACCTGGAGCCGACTAAGAAGTGGGAGGTCACTTGTGATTGTGTTGGAATACTCAAGGTAGTTGGAATATTTTATGACTATATATTTTTTTCGCCACTCAATTCATAATGCCTCGAGAATTCTGCGAAAAATGGCGAACGCAGTGTCTTAACACTAGTACTCTCTACCTAACATACAGCGTGAAGCTGATTATTTAGAATTTTACTAAAACTTCTAAGAAGCCCAAGTGTAACCAATATATATTATATTGATTGTTATTCAACAAAAAGTAAATAGAAATTAATTTGAAAGTTCAACAACCCATATACGGGCAGTTTATAAATAGAGACGCTCGAGTAACCTCTTGACATTTCTAAGATTTATATTAAAAATTATAAAACATTATGTGTTATCATCGTGACAAATAAAATATGTCGGAATTTTTATTTTGTTTTGGCGACGAAAACAGTTTAACCTTTTCCGGTTTTTTAGGTAATGTGCAGCGCTTTCATAAAAAAAAAAAGGATAACAAAGGCCAGTCTTTATTAATGAATTTATAAATACAGGCTTAAATGATTTTTACAAGTTTTTGCCATACAGAGATAAGATCTATATATAACAATCTGTGGTAGGTAATATTTAAAACAGACACACCAATTACAAAATATTTAAATGGTTCCACGTTAATTTATCATTGCGTAAACCTTGAAACCGCCTTCAACCAGTTCATTGCGAACGAACTGACAACCAGATAAAAATCCACAAGCTAGCAAGACAACGACTGATAGTGACAATCTCGCGGTAAGGTCGTACGGGATACCACTATATAGGTATTTCAATAAAAAATCAGTCTAAACATTATATTATTATTGTTATTTTAAGATGTTCTCTTCCTCTTTATAGTATAAGAAGATTATCAAAGAAACTGCTGAATTGCAGGAATTATATTGAAGGTTTATTTTAAATTAGCCATTATAAAATTGCCTCGCCCGGCTTAATTTTTGGCTAAATTAAATCCAAATTATACAAAATCTTTCTAATGTATAAGCTAAATCACTGTAATGTTGTTTACATTGAAGTGGAACAAATATCCACCATAGGATATTTGATGCAGCAAAATATATAACTATAAATAATCATAAATACTGTTTTAAAATTTGTACCATAAAACATATGTTAATTAGTTAGTTACCATAAAACAAACAAAAATTGCAGTGTTGATATTGAACGTTAGGAAATCTAAATTTACTTCTCACAGTAAAATGGGAGTACTCTACTCTCTCCCTCCGTCATAATATTTTTGATATTTGTTAGATTAACGTCATCAAAGAATAAACAAAAAACCCCTATTGTATACTAAAGAAATAACCTTATAATAACCATTTTACAAAGTAAGCATGTTCTAAAGAACTAAAACTAAATACATTTATAAAACCATAAATAATATAATAACATAATGGTTTAGCATCCAGACAAAGGGAAATGCCTAAACTGACTAACTGACTCAGGTCTTCAACCACTTTGCAAACAATCGTTAAAACAATTTGTCAGTTAAGGCCAAATAAATAAGTAACATACTTGAAAATACAATATTCTTAGATGACACTTAATGTGTTTAACATTGGGCGCAAAGTAGAGAATGGAGTGTCTTAATACTTTGTATACTCAGAGTGCGTGCGGAATAAATATTCTTAGAATTAACAGATTTTTTTTATAAGAAATAAGTAATTAATAAATAACCCATAAATTACATAATGTTTATCAAATAATGACCCAATTGCATATGAATAGAGCGCAACCAGCACGTGGTTATCAGCGTGCCGCCGCGGCTATCTGAGCGGTCAACGTGCCGTACTATCTCACTTCACTAGTTGTAAATATGCATAGAATGGACAATTTTAGCTTTCCTTATTGCTTTTGTAATTATAATTATGTTATTTATTTGATTGAAGCTGTTTTTACACAAAAAATGGACACCTCAATATATATTTTGTCATCTCTTTTAATCAGAACATAACATGTCAAAGCATTAGTCAAATTTGAGCAGTTGTCACTTTGTCATATGTAAGAAATAATTTCTATATTTTATTTTTGCGATTTAGTAATTCAAAATGTATCTTTAAATTCTTTATTTTAAGACCGATAATTACGCATGAAACGCTATGACTATTCGTACCTGAAGCATTAATTGGTGTTATATCAAATTCTTTACGTGTATCCATACATATATGCTTTTAGTACTCAGGCTTAAATCCTATTTCTAATACTATACTATGATGACGGAACTTTGAACTTCACCATTCTATAACGATATCCCAATATGTAGAAAACTATTATGATAAAAAAAACCAATGAAATTGTTCCAGGAGCGTAATGTAGACGTTGAGCATCGATTCGGCGAAGCGCTAGGTAGCGCGGCGGGGGCCCACGCGGCGCGCGGCAAGAAGAAGTCCACGCGCTGCAGGATGGTGTTCCGAACTGAGATCTTGAATGCGGCCGGTCAGCCGGAGACGCTGCAAGTGTGCTCCACTCAGATTATATGCAGTTAGTTGATTTTAATGTTATACATTTGGTAAACAAAGGCCATATCGTATTGGCAAACATCAGTGAGATATAGTGCCAGTGTTGGTATCTATCATCCGATGTCCTTTTCACCTTATCAAAGGCTTAAAAGGCACTATTATTTTTTTAAATATAGTTAGACTTGTACTGTATTGATGATATATTTAACCATATAATTAAACCCAAATTTACTCCTACAGCACAACCCCCGGGCGTACCAGAAGTATGTCGCAAATCCCTGGTTTCTTGCCCAGCAAATGGAGGCCTCGAGCTTTATCTTTTAGGAAAGAACTTTCTGAAGGAAACGCGTGTAGTGTTCAGAGCGTCACATGAAGGATCACCCTGGGAGGAGGAGGTGGCGCCGGATAAGGAGTTTCTTCAACAGGCAAGCTTAACTTAGCTTAATTATTGCAATAATATTAAATGTTTAATTAATATTTTAATTTTTTTTTTCTTAATTATATAGAAGATGTCCTTAGTAACTGGAGTTTTTAACAGTGCCCCTATTCTATATTTACTTTTATTTGACATTTTACCTTTTAAGTGGTGTAACAGGCTAACTTAAATGGTTAATAAATAGACCTGATATAATAGATATCATCGTGTCTTAAAATTCTAAAGATTCCTTATAGTAATAAACTTTTGTGAATATTTTTGATGATTGAATTTATACCTACCTCAGAAGTACTAGTTCAGGAGGCAATTCTGTTGAGTCAATCCGTCACAAAACCGCCAGTAAACGACACGTTACAGGTGCTCTTTTAAAGAATAAAGTTAGAAACTTCCTTTAATGGCACTAATCCACAAGTATGCCTTACAGAAAAGCACTTTCTACCATATTCTTTATGTGTAATCTCAATCTATAATCTTCCATAGACGCACCTAGTGTGCTGCGTACCACCATACCGCCGTACCGACATAGCAGAGCCGGTCTGCGTACAGTTGTTCGTTCGAGCGGGCGGCAAGGCGTCCGAGCCCCACGCCTTCTACTACACCCCCGCGCCCCGCGCGCACGCACCGCCCCCCCACTGCACTGTCCACCCACATGCTGTCAAATACTCAGGTATGATACGACTTATTGTGACACGTCAAACTTGCCATGTCAGTCATGACGTGGCAAGCTAGACATCACGTGTCATACAGATGACACGTGACACGTCACTTTGTTATATAGTGATGTTCAATTATGGCTATATATTTGATAACAGTGTTGACTATATAGACGAAAGCTGTTTTTTATATGTTTTTTAATATTTCCGCGTCAACAGTTTACAGTGAATATTGCCATATTAAAATGTCCTGTATGTGTTAAAAGATTTTATTACCTATATAATATGGATCAATTAATTGCCTTATAGTATAAATGAAATGTACCAGAATGTCGCATGACTAACATGATGTAGCAAACATGCTCATGTACTATTTTTTTTTAATGTTCCAAATTGCTTAATGTAAATTTGTATTGAATTGAAACGTAGCTTAAAATTGAAATATCGTTAAGATAATCTTATCTTAATTGCTGAACCGATTTTGATTGACATTTTGTAATATGTCTATTGTTGCTTGTAACTATATTCAAAGCTCCATTTAATAAGCTTTGAATATATTTACTATTGCACCTCTCACGCTAAATCATTTATTTCCGAATTAATATAAGCAAAAAAATCTTCTTAAACTGTTGCTTTCAATAAATACATGGAATAAAAATATAATTATTAACCTGTTTTCTTATAACTATTGCATAACTTTATATTATTAATAAAACAATGGACTAACAACCTTAGATAAAATCTTATTAAACATATTATACAATTAATTTATCATACTAACAAGTTATGTAAAGTAAAATGTACACTTAAATAAACATCAACTAACGTGAACTGGTTTAGCGTGAATGGTCCAGTTGAGTACACACAAATTTACACAACATACGTATTTTGTAAAAAAATAATTGTGTATATACATGGTGTTTAAAAATATATAATATTTATCATTTACGTACCTAATTTACGAATCTAATAAATTCTTGTATCATTAGAAGTGTTAAACTATAGAAAATGTAGAGAATCCAACAAAAGGACTATTTTTAATATATTATATGCATTATTTAAATCAATAATTCATACCTAATAGATATTTAAATTGTACGCAAGTCTTTAAAAATACAAATTTTATACACCACCTTGTATATACACTACTTATAGATTATGTTATATTTAATTAAACTACTTTAACAAATCATTGTACTATCATTTGCGTCATAGAAGTAATGTGTGTATTCAAACAAAAATAACAATCGATACAACGCCTGTACTAACTACAGCTTCTCGCATGCTCCATGCATTGTTAGATGTGAAATTTTTATATAATATTATAGTATAAAGTACATATAGATAAGTGAAGTTGGGAAGAAATGACTGATGCGTATTTGCGTGTTTGTTTCCCGTCTGTTCAAGCTAGGTCTGTCTAGGTAGCGAGCGAGCTGCCGCCCGCCGCCGCGCCGCCCCTATCTATGGTACTGACACTGACACGCAAACACAAATACACAAACGAACACACATATCACACAAAAAAACATATTTTTTTGTTTACAACTATACGTTTCTGCACTATATACACGTTATAATTAATAGTATTTATTTGTGTAACGTTTATGATTAAATATATTTTTCCATTTTTAATTTTTTTATGAACCGACAAATTAAAATATATTTTATCGACATAACTACTAAAACTATTTTAATGGTAATGACGGCTTTAAGATCTGTATATCTGTGCAGAAAGAAATTAAAAAAAAAACAACTAATTGACATTTTATAAAACCATTTCAGAATATTTACTACCTACCCTACACCTACAAATTGACTACAACTATGTTAATACATCTTACATAGACACTAACATGTAGATAGATTAATTAAAAAAACGTAGGTCATTATTTTATGATTTCTTAAATACCATAAGTTTTCCCCATTACTATTTACTGACAGACCAACAAAATTTTAGACATATAAATTTTTTCTAATCACAATAAAATTAAGTTAGCTAGAGTTGTTCCATTTTTTTCAGAAAGAAGAGTTTTGTTTTTTTTAATCTTATTTTTATATATACTGTTTGTAATCTGTGTACTTTTTCCACTTTCTGCATTTAGTCATAGCAAAAAGAAGTCTCAACTTTAAACCAGAGAGAAGAGGAGATATAGATTAAATCACTTGCTTGTACCTGTATTAATTTTAAGAGCTCCTTAGCTTTGCAACATTAAAGTATAAAGACGCAGTAAAATATTATAGTCTTCTTTGCACTTTAATCATTATAAATGTTTCGCTACTTGAATATGGACACACATAATGAAAAACCCACACATTTATACTATACATATATATACTTGCATTTTGAACTCTACGCTTTTGAACATAAAGACACAATACGCAGTGACACTCTTCCCACGTTGCTAGTTGCATTTTGTGCCAAACGTGATTATTTGTCTTCATATTTGAATCTACTCCTAAATCCATTTCAGTTATAACCAATAATTGTTATACAACACCGTTCAAAATTTTCATGACAGTAGAAAAGTTAATTAGATCAATTATTTGAATGTGTTAAAAACAGTTAATAAATACTTACTCATTATTGACCATTATGACCATTTTGAAGATACTGATTTTCATGACATACTTGAGATAATGTTAATAATATACTGACTAGTGACTATTGCTGCAAACTAAAAAATATTTAATTCTCATTACTATGACTATACTGACAGTAATATTGTACTATAATGTCTATAATTAAAAGAATCTAAATTGACTGTAAAGACTACATAAAAAGTCTGACTGAAAACTGAAAACGACTATCGGACGACAAGCGGTATAGTACGGTATATGAACTGAAATGGGTTTACCCGGCACGCAGCTAGGCGTATCCTGGTAGAACCTGTCTAACGTGCCCCGTGTGCAGGTGAGGAGCGCTCGTGGGGCGCCGCTTTGATGCCGCCGCCGCAGCCCCCGCGCCGTCCCTCCATTATTGTGCCCGATCCACACTCGCCCATTGGTTTAAAGAGCGAGGTGTGTATATGATTTTTCTTTAGTTTTATTTCCTGTTTATATGTCTGTTTTGATAATCCTTTTTTTCTTCTTTTGATAAGGTTGGTAAATTTTCCCTGTGGTGGAATTTACAATAACTTTAAAAATATCCTCCATCCAAATATTACCTGCCTATCTTAAAAGTCGTTAATTTCAATTTTTTATATTGTAATTTGGAGTTGAAAAGACTCGTTGTCATGTGAAATAATATTCATTGTCTATATTGTTTATCATTTTTTGTTATTTCAGGTACAAGATGAATCCAGTCAGCACTCTTTAATCGAAGGCGTGGATGGATGTTCAGAGGGCGACAAACCGCTTTCCGAAGATCTTAGTGTGATGGACTTGCGTCTCAAATCCGAGACCATCACGAGAGACCCAACTCCACAGGTATGACAAACACAGTAAAATATACTTAATTGTAATCTTTTTCTTACTGGCAAGTTATACTTTATCAAAAATAACTATCATAATAAATATTCTTTATTTAAAGGTTGGCTTTGTTGGTGCTTACGATTCCATCAAATTATCTCCAAATACACCTCAGAACGAATCGCGATTGGTGTCTTTTACTCAACAGCTCCAAGCGATACAGAACCAGGTTCAAACCGATAAAATGGTAGAATCAGTAACGGCCGCCATCTTTAATTCGGATAATGCCAACAACATGTATGTCGATCCGCCCATTCTCCCCATGAATACCATGGACACGATGCAGCAACTCATCTCTGCGAAAACATCCATGAACCCGCTTGAGACAGAGATGAAGGTAATGAACCCAGAGTTGATGATGACGGACTCGTCAATGCAAACGGCCAGCGAGCAAAGACTGATGGTGTACAACCAGGTGCAACAGAACAGGGAAGAGAGTTTTAACCCTTTCAGCGCCATCACCAAAATGGAGGCGACACAGATAGAGCAGCGACTGGCACGGCAGAGCGCACACATGGAGGCACTAGTGGAGGACGCCATGAAGGCCACGGCCGCCATCTTGCCCGACGACGCGGCTAAGCTCGACGAGCTCGTGAACTCGCGCGTGGATGACCACCTGTCGGGCTCCGCCACGTCGCCATCCTCC
>DVQM01001723.1:0-11417 GCA_018231645.1 Heliconius ricini | reverse complement strand
CATGTGGCAGCGTTTCCAGCGGCATCATATGCAATATATGCAATATCATACGCTCCCCAAGCAAGATTTTGTCCAGGTTTATGTCCAGATTTTTCTACTACTCGTGTTACACCAACATTGTCACTAAATACGGGCATATCCCAGTTTACTAAGGATGATCCGTTTTTGGCAATTACCCAAAGGTCACCCGGGCACCTGTCGACTCTTGGCGGCTCCTTGTCTACTTGTAAGGATTGACATTTAGCACCAGCATATCCATTTGGACACACTCTCTGACCACAATGTGATGGTACTATTCTTTCTACACCGCCAATGGTATCTTCATAGCCTGCCCAAGTAAGTACTAATCCACTATAAAGCACAGGCTCAGTTCTACAGTCTCGCACTTGTTTTTGTATTTCGTTGGTCACGTCAAGTGCCCGATTCCATATTTGTACTTTAGTCAAATGTCCTTGGAAGCCAGATTCTGTGTAAGCTTTTGGATTATCCGATTGTGGTTTTCCCAATGTCACCCATACACTGTAAAAGTAAGAGATATTAATGTCAATTCGAAAATTATTCATAAATAGTTATTTATAAATATTTGATTTTTTATATAACTTACTATTCTGGTAACGATTTTCCACTTCCATAACCTTCTAGTTTGCTAGCAATTAATCCTTCAGTAATAAGTGTCAATTCACCCCCATTAGTACCGTCCCATACTAAAGCTACATGATGCCATTGGCCGTCATTAACTGTAGCAAATTCACCAAAGCTCATATAAACATCTTGAAGTTCCGGGAATAGAGACACTTGCACTCCATTAGAATGTGCTTGTATTATTGTCCTTCTGTTAAGAGCGATATGTGAATTGCTGAAATAAGATTTTTTTTAGAAAATAAGCCATAGTTTATAAATATTCTTACAATCCATATAATTTATATAAACTTACCTGACACCGTAGGCCGTGAAGAAAATACCACCTTCATCTTGTTGTGTGTACTGAACCCACATCGCAATAGTTAGACTGTCAGCAGATCCAGTAGCAAATGGAACTACTTGAGCTGCACTAGATCTCATTGGGTCACTGAAGTAGAGATCATAGTCTACGCTAATGGCTGTAAAAAAAGATAAATTGATTAATTTGGGTGTTACTACAAATAATAACCTACCACTCAACACGCAATGCGTCCAGAATTCGGCAGAAATTGGGAAACGGAGTGTCTTAACACTAGGTTCCCTCTGCCTACCCTGGTGTGAGCGGGATACAGCGTTAAGCTGATTTATTTATTTTTATTTACAAATAACAACAAAATTTTCTATCAATACCTAAAGTATAAAAATTTTATAACTCACTTTTTCTGCAGTCATCGCCAGTTAGATTGAATGGACACTGACAATAAAATCTACCGGGTAAATCAATACAAGTAGCTGATGGTGGACAGGAATTTTCTTTGCAGTCAATTATATCTTCGTCACAATTTTTTCCTGTAAAGCCTGGGGCGCACACACAAGTGTATCCTTCTCCTTCATCAATACATGTAGCACCGTTCTGACAGAGACCGGCTTCACAAGCATCAAATTCGTACTGACAGCCTATTCCGGTATAGTCAAGTGAACATGTACAATTTAGTCCTGAGCCAAAGTCTTGACATTTTCCGCCGTGCATACAAGGACTTCCAATACATCTTTCAGGGGCAGTTTCACATTGTTTTCCATCTGTTCCACTTGGACATCTAAAAATAAAATAATGAAAAAAAAAATAATATTCGTCTGATTATTGAGAAATGATTTACTATTAACAATTTCCGATTACTTACACGCAGAAGTAATCTTGGAATAGATCAATACATTTGGCGTTGTTTTGGCAAGGTACATTCATACAGTTACCAATGTCACGTTCACATCGTTTTCCGGTCCATCCTGGTTGACAGGCACATTTAAATCCTCCTATTTCATCCTTACATGAACCGCCGTTGTAGCATGGATCAGAAGCACAATCATCAATATTATTTTCGCACATTTCCCCATCATAACCATTACGGCACACACATTGATATTTATTGTCTAAATCAACACATTTTTCTGTTCCCGCTGGATTACATGGTTCAGTTAAGCATTCGTCTATAGCGGTTTCGCACTGAAATCCAATATAGCCTGGTCGACATTTGCATACGAATCCGTCCAGCTGGTCTACACAAGTAGCGCCATTTTGACAAGGATCTGAGCTACAGTCATCGATAGTATGTTGACACCGTTTTCCTGTATAACCAGCTTCACAACTACAAGTGAAATCGTCAATACCATCTATACAGCGGCCTCCATTTTCACACGGCGAAATTACGCATTCATTAATGTTTATATCACATGACGGGCCGGTCCAACCCGGATCGCAAACACACTGGTGAATAAATAATTTGTCTGCACATACTCCATGCTTGCACGGCTGGTTGGAACAAAGGTTTATTTTTTCATGGCAGCGTTTTCCCGTGAATCCAGGTGGACATGCACAGCTAAAGTCATTTACTAAGTCAGTACAAGGTGCGCCAAGTAAACAAGGTTTTTCAATACAATCATCCGTATTGGTTTCGCATAGCTGGCCTTCCCATCCAGGTAAACATTCACATTTATACCTTCCTTGTTGTAGTGCAGTACAAGTTGCACCATTTTTACATGGATTACCATTAGCTGTGCACGGATCAATCTGAAAAATATAAAAACCATTAATATTATAGATGAACACAATATTTTGTTTATCAAATTTTTGCAAATTTTTTTAATGATTAAAAATAACTATTACGTACCGTTATATCGCAATCAATTCCAGTGTAGCCGGATCTACACAGGCACGTGTAATTATTATAACCTGGTTCATCCTTACACATCGCGCGTTCCGGGCAAGTATCATTTCTACAGTCAGATTTCTCTTCTTGACAATTAATACCACCATATCCTGTGGGACAGGAGCATCTGTATCCTTGAGGTAGATCGATACAAGTACCGCCGTTATAACAAGGTTGGCTTTCACACTCATCGATGTCGATTTCGCATCTGCGTCCTGAAAATCCAGCTGGACAGTAACATTGAACTCCATGTCCTTTCGGTACGCACAATCCTCCATGTTGACATGCGCTATTGGAACACTCTACTGGTAAGCATTCTTCTAACCCTGAAGCTCCGGTGCTTACTGTTTTCATATTTGTAGGACATTCCATACATAGTGTCTGCCCTATGGAATTTTGATAGAAATTTCTAGGACACTGTGAACAGGGTGCTAATCCAGTTGGAGAGTATGTACCCGATGCGCATTTTGCTCTACATTTATCTTTACCATTAGCTGCTGGCTGATAAGTGTAAGTATTAACAGGACATGCTTGACAATCTTTGAATCCTCCTAGAGGAGGTTCACCAGTGTAACTGTTACGTGGACATTCTAAACACGGTACTAGCCCTGTAGGTGAGTATGTTCCATAACCACAAACTGGTATACAATCTGATAAGTCTTTGGATCCCTCTTCTCTAGTGAACGTTCCTTGTGGGCATTTCAGACAGGAACCTTGCCGAGCTTGGTTCTGGAAAAATCCTCGAGGACACATCGTACAAGCTTTCTGTTTTTCTCCAGCAAATGTTCCAGCAGGACAGTGTACTAAAAATAAAATAGTGTTTTTAGTATAGTTTACATGTATAATACTTATAAATGTTGAGACACAAAATAATCATTATTATTACTTACAACATCTAGGTACGTCATTAGTATCCATATTTAGCACTTCGCCAACGCTACAAGTAAAACCTCGAGATATCGAACTTCGTATAGCTCTCAAAGGTGGACATTGATTACCAATCGAAGAGACATTCAAAACAGGTTCAATTAGAGCACTTGCGTATGGCACAGACAAATCAAAAATAAGATTAAGGGTAGAGCCGCAAAGATCATACAACTGAGTTTGTCTTATAGCTGGAGTTATTGCCAGGACAAAGTCCATTTTGACTACATTTTCATCTAAAAGACTAGGCATGGCTTTTACAAAAGTAACGTTAATGTTAACATTAACAGCTGAACAACGTTGAGATAATCGTTCATTCAAAATGTTGTCGTATTGAGCGAGAAGGTCCTTGTACTGTGGTAAGCAAGCGTTTGAGACTGCTCCTAAAGCGCGGTATTGAACGCCTGCTACAACATGGTATGCAGCTTGCTGAGTATCTAAAATAAATTTAAAATTAATATTAAAAGTATAATAAGTTATTAACTTATTTTGTTTTATTTAATTTAAAATAAATTTATTTCTGTAACATAACATAAATAAACTTTTTCAGACAATGCAATGCTGACAACTTAGGTTTACTTTCTACGCAACGTTGAAAAATGGTTGTTTAATTTGGTGGTTGTGATCCGAAATAAAAACTCACTTTCAGAAACACAGTCGGGTACTACTGCTGTAGGCTTCCATTGACGTTTTGTTTCACAAATAAATGTTTTTACTGGTTCGCCATCAGTAAATCTGAATCCTGGACTACAAGTAGCAATGCATTGAATTCCTCTATCACCAGGTAAACAATTTAAAGCACCATGAGCTGGAGGCATAAGTTCCCAGTCGACACAAGGAGTGGCTTGTACAGATACCTAAGAAAATGTTAAAAATGTTGCTTTTAATCTATTGAATATATTTACACAAAAAAATAAAAAATAAAATAGCGAGACCAAGTATACCTGGAAGTTACACTGAGCTTTATTTCCGTTTTTGTCTGTAGCTATAACAGTAACGTTTTCGTAGCCACGTATGGGGATAATGGCTCTTTCCGGTATAAACTTGAGGGACACCTCTCCAGAAGCGTCAGTTGCATTTATTCTTCTTCTCGTTTCATTAAAGTTCACCGAGTAACTGTCTTGTTTATCAACAAGTTCAATAACATAACTTTGTGGACAACTCAATCTGGGTGGCGTATAATCAGGTACTGTGATATTTACTTCGCAAATAGCTACGTTACCATCGAAGTCAAAAGCTACGTATCGAACAACCATATTGTGGAAGACTTGTATTGGAGTTCTAAAGTGTTGGGGTGTCACTTCCAATCTAGCAATAGCACCAGAATTATCAGTGGCAGTAGGTTCAGTAAAGTTAACCGGTAAAAGGCCACCGTTTACATCAGTTTGCACAACTATAGGATGCTGAGGACAATTTTGAAAGACTGGTGGCTCATTATCTAAAAAAACAAAATTAAGTTCCAAATTATGCAAAGAGACTAAACAAGTTATAAATATATGTAATATACATTATTAAACAAATTAACTTACCCACACAAGGTGAATAGCCGTAGTCATATCCTAACAAAGGTTCAACAGATGGCTCATCGCAACCCATCAACTCGAATTTTAGACAAGCATTATCCATAAAACTAACTATACCCAATATAACAAATCTAGCTTGAACATATTTTGGTAATGTAATCATAGCCAATTCACCATAATTCCCAGGATCTCGCATTGTTAAATTAAAGTTGGGGAAGTAAACGACATAGTTCTCGTTTTCAGCCTGTTTATAGAAGAACCTTATTTCCGTTGGACGACCAACAATATCTGACGTAACGACACCTTTGACAAGTATAGCTTTAACTCGGTAAACTTTTCCTAGATCAACACTAACGTAAGTGAAAGCTTCTTGTTTTCCACACCACCCTGTTACAGAGTTAAGACGAATATTTTTAGCTTCATAATTAGGTCTTTCAGAAGTAGCATTAATTGCTGAATCGGGTATTCTTCCAGAAGCCAATCCAAGAGGTTTAATGACTTTACACTCAGGTTCTCTCATACATGTAATTGGCCTTGGATTAATTAAAATGTACCCGGGTCTTGAGCATCCGAACAAAATTTCTGATCCCTGTTCGTAGCTTCTAGCTACTTGGATTCCGTCAGCTGGTCTACCAGGATCTTCACAAACAGGACCTTCGCATCTTAAATCTCCAAAGTCCCATACTCCATTTGCTTGACATCTGACTACGTTATCATGTTTGCTTGTTTGGCCGGCAAGTTTAAAAGTATTTTGGCAGCCGAAAAAGAAAGAACTTTGGTATCTAGTATCAAGATATTGACCGTATTCTGCACCTGGTGTTGGCATTGGTACACCACAATCTTTTCTTGGGCACTGAGGCTGTGCTCCGGAAAGCCAATAATCAGGAAGACCCTACAAAAAGGATTGATTTTTCCATATACATATATATACTAACATATAGAAACTATGAACTTTTTTATATTTATTTCTTTACTATAATACAAATATAAATTATTTTGATATAATACAAAAACTTACTGGCTTAGGATCATAGACACATTGTCTAAACGAAGAACTGAGAGTATTTCTCAATTGACGCCCAGGGGATGTACAAGTTATAGTAACATTGTCCCTATATGGTACTAAAACGCTTTCTGGATCATCTCTTATTATTTGTAGGCCATCGTTTTTGTCATCTGACAATGTTACGCATCGTGCATCTAAAATAAATTTATTATTATAATATCTGCATCATAAAAAATACGAAATATTATTACAGGCATATATTTAATTTCCTTGCAATACATACATTGACATTCAGGTGCTGTTCCATTCCAGTTTCCACTTGAAGTACAAAGCAAGGACGAGAATCCTGACATGACGTACCCAAAGTTACATTGAAATTCTACAATATCTCCAAAGTGATAGGAACTTTTTGTGGACAAAATAAGTCCATTTTCCGGCGAAACTAGGGTTGGACACATAACCGGCACACAAGATTTATTTCTTTGATATGTGTCACCGTCCCGCTCGCCAGTTTCAGAACTTTCAATAGCGAATCCAGCTGTACCGTTAGAAGAATAAAGCTCGTATCCAATATTGCACGCACATGAAAAGTTTCCAGGTCTAAAATTAAAATTCATAATTGTTAATACATATATTTTAAAAAACTTTTATACAAGATATCTAAATATAAATAAAAGAAAAAGCTAACTTACGTGTTAAGACACTTTTGATCACAGCCACCATTATTTTCAGCACATTCATTAATATCAGAGCAGTCAAGTCTAGCACATCCCATAATTTCTAATTTCAAGCACGGCGCACCAACATAATCTTGTATTTTAAATTTAACATATTGAGCTTCGATAGGCATTGGTAAATTAAGGACTGATAATGTAGGTTCCAATATGCGGAATTCAACAGCAGTCCCGTCAGGATTGGTGTAATCTTTGAATACATCAGTCAAATCATTGGTATATTGAATTCTGATCGCAGAAGTAAAAGCAATGTTCGCGTCTGCTCTCATTACACTCATTGTACGGAATCCTCTTATAATAGTTGGGGCTCGTAGATCGATTAAAATCCAGTTAGCACCAGCTTCAAGATTATTGCCGCACCAACCACCTCCATTGTTTAAGCGAATCATCTGTAATATAAGTTTTTATAGTAAGTATAAAAATCGAAAAGCTTCCGAAAACAAACGCGATCGATCGTATAGCCGATCGTTTCTCACTCTGGGGAATAAATTATAACAAACACATATATAAATAAATATATTCTTACTCCTTTATAATATCCGGGTTCAGAGGTGGAAGTAGTTATGGATTCATCAGGAATAGCGCCATTTATTAAACCTAAATCCCCAACAGGCCTACAGTCTAGGCTAGGAGTGAATCCTGGGCGACAAGGACAGTAGAAACCACCCTGAGTGTTTTTACATTCAGTCGATGTCGAATCACATTGACTGTTCGAACATTCATTAACGTCTTCACAAGTTGGTGTAGCATCGAATATTTGATTGGGTCCACATTTTATTATGCTAGGCCCATTTAGTTTATATCCTTAAACAACAAATTTACAATTATTCACTTTATACGTTTACAGGTTCAAATGTACTTGCAATAGTATTAAGGTTCACCAGTCGTACGATACTGACTGACATATATTTTATATATGATGGCTAAGAAGAAAAGGATATTTACCTTTGAAACATTGAACACGAGCTTCATCACCAAACATGTATATTCTACTTTGATCTACTATAAAGCCATTCTTTATTTCGGGAAATTTAGGACACAAAGCTTTCGAACAGTTTGGTACTTCGCCAGACCACGTGCCATTGCTCATACAAAGAAGAACAGGTTGACCAGATCGAACGTATCCAGGTTCACATTCGTATCGAACTATAGTGCCATAGCTGCGACCGCCGCCATTTAAAATGGTCACGTTAGCATGTGGTACATCCGGAAGGGCTATACATTGGGAAGCTAGAAACAAAAAACGTTTTAATTTAACTCAATTTTTTATCTTTATAAATGGTTTTATTTTGGTTTTAAGTACATCACAAACAAGAGTTTAATCAATACCTAAACAGGTTGGAGTTCTTTCCCATCTTCCATCAGACAAACAGGATATCCTCTCAATGGGCTGTCCGGTAGGGAAGGCGAAACCAGCGTAACATTGGTAGGTTGCCACACCACGGTATGTAACATTTGTTGAACCAATTGAAAAACCATTATCGATTTGAGGTACAGGTCCACAGTAAACCTCTGAAAATAATAAAAAGATACATCTTATTTATTGTTACGAAATTGCGTTCCTCAAAAGGTTTTGACTTCCTTCATTCGACATGTAATTTCTCAGAAAAATGTGCGGTGCTTGTGGAACCAAATATTTTAGCGCTCAGCCTCTGCGAAACGGAGAAGAGCCAGAGAGGGACGGAATGCTAAAAAAAGTTTTTCTAAATATCAGAGATAACACTAACAATAAAAAGATATCACTATATTTATTTATTGTTACAATTATCTCTATTTTTTGTTTTATAAGTATATAATATAAACTTTTTTTAGTTCATGCTGTATCCCGCACATAACAGATTATATAGAGGGAGCCTAGTGTTAAGATATCCTGTTTCCCCCTTCCACTGGATTGTTGAGTGATTTGCGAGGTGAGTGGAGCAACTGTTCATTTCATGAAAATATTACACATTCTCCTAAGTGGGAATCAAAATCAAAGCCATCGGGTTTACAGCTGCACATTGGTCTCAATATATGATAACTGTTAAATATTTAATATAAAGTAGATTTATTACCTTGGCAACTTGGAATGTACGTCGTAGACCAATTGCCACCGTCTAAGCATTGTGTTGTTATTCGTGATTTTCCAGTAGCGAATTCTTGACCAATCGGACATGAGAAAGTTATTGTTGTTCCGAAAGCAGTATCTCTGTTAGACGCCAGAGCACCAATGCCAGATTGTAACGGGGGACAATCTAGAAAAAATAACCACAATAAAAATAACAATCACTATTAATACTATTCACTAAGTACAATTATTATATTTTTAATTACCTGCTGAAAAGGTAGCTTTCCAGCCAAGTCCATTATGTAACGCATCTGACATGAATCGTATCAGCATTTCACCGCTCGACGCAGTTAAAGTAATTCTTGGTTTTACAGTGAAACCATTTTCAGAATGTAGTCGTAAACCGCTTGTGCTAGAGCCATCAAATACTTGGACTACATCGGACGGGTGAATATTAAATTCATCGAATTTTAAGGAAAGTGGTCCACCATTCGGATTTTTAATACGGTATAAGCATTCTTGGTTGTTAGGATAGTTGGCAAGGCCATACGCAGGAGATGTAAATGTACCATTAGCTGCTATTATTGTCGCTCTACAACCTTGTGAGTATCTCATGTTAAAACCTTTTTTAGAATCACCAAGGCTTGTTCGGAAATACATATACAAATGATTTGTAGTTGATATGACTACTTTTTGATTTTCTTCACTCGGTCCAGTTAACCTGGCTAGTACTGGACTAGAGGGAGTATTTCCATCTTTTATTACTATATAGTCTCTGTTCATTTCTAAATCTAGGTCTTCAATATCTAAAGAAACAATTCTGCCTGGTTGTGCCTCTATTATATACATACATTCCAAGCCTCCGGGGTAACTGTTTGGGTAGCCAGGAGAAGTTAGCACTTGACCTTGTGGCGTTGCTCTGAGAATACCACCACAGTTAGATGACTCCGTTTTCCATGAGGCACGGAAACCTTTTCTTTCTACAGATCCATCTGAACTAAATTTAATGATCATGAAATTAGAAGCAGATACAAAGACTTTGTTAGATATATCTTGTTTTCCTGATAGTGTTGCTAAATTGACAGATTTATCTTCAGTTCGACCGCCAACTAGAATTTGAACAGTATCAAAAGACTTTTCAGTTTCAAAATCTTGGAACTGCAAAACGATATTTTGTCCTTGAGGTCCCTCTAGTGTCCATTTGCATTCACTAAATGGTGCATATTTATGAGGATAGTTAGGGCTTTCCACTACGTCGCCACTACTTGCCATGTAGAAATGACATTCAGTAGCACAATCCATTTCATCCGACGCATCACCGCAATCATCTTGCTTGTCACATTTGAAGGCTGCATTTATACATTTTCCGTTCGAACAATGGAAGGTCCCTGTAAAATTCAATTACTATTGTACCAATTGTTTAAAACAATGAATATATATATATCGCTCTTTATGCAAATAAACGTTATATTTATATTTTTAAAAGAACTTTTCATAATTGTACACCTCGGAAGTGCAGTTGTAAGTTCACTTTTAGTTTATTTACTTAAACAAATCTGGACTTTTTATTTTACTAGATAAAAATACTATATCGTTGGTTATTTATTATAGTTAACACATACAGAAGTTTAATTTTGAGTTTGTGTGTCTCACCTGTAGGACAAGCATTGGCTCTACACATGAAAGGAAGAAGCGTTTCACATGTTGTTAATTCCCATGATTGTCTTTCAGCGGTGACGTGGACGTCTACGCATTCACCATCCTTTGGGTTCGGTTGTCTTAGATCCCAAAAGCCGGCGTACTGTGACACTAAAGCCCCGGCAGCAGATTCTAGGGTATTTGTTCTAAGGTCATCTACAGTAGCTAAACCAAGCCAGTAGTGACTGTTACTAGGACTAGATGGCACCATATATGCAGTCATATTATTTTCTGTATAGCTATCTATAACCATTAATTCGCTTCCGTACCTAAAATAACAAATAAAAGATATATATCAATAACAAAGCAACTTGGAACAGGAATCTTTTTACTTTAAACATCTAATTATGATCGTACCTTCGGCATAATTCCGCCGCCTTTTCCCAAGAATGTCTAATATTGAAAAATTTATAACAATGTAGTCCCTTTAACTCCCATCCTGAAAAGAAAACGAATTTTGATTAAGTTTTTTGAAGGTAAAGGCATTGAGTCCGAGAAATACATTTAATTTTAACAAAATATAACTTAAATTGCTACAAGAAATATTAAGAAAACGGATTTTGTTTCGGAAAAATTTAAGAATTGTAAAAAATTTGGTATAGTTAGGTTTGGTTCCTTAATTATGGCGTTTTGAGCGTGCCAGTTGAGCACATATCACTT
>DVQM01001722.1:0-11418 GCA_018231645.1 Heliconius ricini | reverse complement strand
GGTATGATGAACTTGCTTATAAACAGATTTGTTTTCTCGTAATAATTACTATTGTTACTTATATTTTCACCAGTTATATTGCAGTCTCGCAAACTAAATAAACCGTCAGGCTATAAGAGGACAAAAAAAATTATGTGACTTCGGAAAACAATTAAGGATGTGATCCCACACCCATCGCGACCACAACGGTAGATCTGAAGTTTCTTTTATTTAATAACGTAACAAGGCAAAGCCTCCCATGCATTGCTTTATATTCCTCAATATGAAAATTTTTTGGAAAGTAGGAACGGTAATGACTTAATGGTATAGGTCTGCCTCTACCTACTTTGTTATGTGCATGATACAGCGTGAAGGTTAAACAATCGCAATTCGCAATTTATAAGATTTTTTTAATAACAATGATGTATGCGGTGTTTTTAGTGGATATTAAATAGTATAGCCCATGGAGATATCATTTAAACAAGAAAAAAGTCCAACGTTTACTTTTTTTTTACAAAAAAAATAAGATATGTAGATGAAGTAGTATTAATAAATGTATGCATTTTAAAATCAAGTATTTTACAAGATTTCTTTCCTAATTTCTAACAATTTTAAAATTTTATTCCGCACTGAGTATGGAAAAATATTTAAAAAAAAAACATTGGAAGAAAAATTTATAAAAAATTGGACGTTACAAGAACACGCGTAAAACGTGAGCTTGGACGGTTTCCAAGTGGCGAATATATATATATATATATTTCTTTTTCTCTCGTCGTATACACAATAGTACAAAATAAAACACAACATTTAGAATTACAATTTATTCCATAGCTATTTTTTACAACAAACGATCTTTACTATCTAAAAGTTGTAGGAAGTCGAAGTCGGTTTGCCGCGTGGCATTTAAGAGAGGTGGATGTGTGTGCTTATTTTGTCTATCTACAGTCATACAGCCTATTGTTACAACGATTGCATGGCATTGTCTGTGTCGACTCTCAGCACACAGCCATTTCACTCTGGAGGAACAAACTGAGTGGCGTGTGTACCAATAACCTTTGAGCTTCATTATCCTTGCACCGATCTTTGATGTGAAGAAAGATGGACGATCTAGAACAAATGTTGCCTTAGAATATGATTCTAATAGTTTATTTGTAAACGAATTATTGTTTAATTGAATCTGATTAACTTTCTAAATATACATTCGCATTGTTTTTGGCAAAATGGGTACATGTTCAGTAATAAAATGTGTCAATGTTGGTAGTGTATCCATTTTAGATAAATAATAAAATTGCTTTGATTGCTGTTGTACTTATAGTAATCTAAAAATATATTATAATTCATCTAAATGTATTAAATTTGTCGTTTCGTTGAAAATCAAACGCAGCAGTTTTTCTCATCAGCTAGATCATCTAGCTTTTTTATTTTATCTATTTATGTTTTTTTTTTAATCGGTGCATTTATTATCACTCATTTATTGCGATAATGGCAAATATACATCCTCCTTTTAGTGCAACAATTACGTAATTGCAGTTTTTATAAACAAGTTAAATATGTCAATTTAATACAGACTAATTATATTAAGTCTCCTGCAATTTTGTAAAAAGATCCAATACAACATGTTTACATCAATGTTTTAGAATGCATTTTTAGAAGACATGAACACTATGAAATCATTAGTACTAACGTTTTAAATTTGTAACGTAGAGAAAGTAGCCCAGACAGTGGAGAAATGCGTTAATGCACACTTTAAATAGGCTTTTAAGGCGACACTTGGTTTTTAAGTCCCAGGTACTGCTCTGAGCTCCTATCCTCTCCTCCCTGCAATGCAAGGGGTCGGCACGATGAATCCACGTAATTCTAAGGAATTCGAAATCACTTTCCTTCTATACGAATCACACATCACAAATATAGATATATTATTATTAATAGGTTGGTGGATGGTTATGTTCTGAATTTATTTTAATAATCTTCCTATCGTCTTCGATCAACGTATAAACTGATGCCGCGCACTTTAGCTTATAGTGTGTACCGCATCTCCATCTTGTTTTGAAATCATCAGTTCGGTGCTTAACGTAATAATAATTCGAGGTCTTTGATAAGAACATCCACATCGCACCACGTGTCGACTTTTCTATAATAGGACCTGTTGACGTGTTGAATAAAATTAACAAAAACTAAAAAAAAATACTAAAGAAACATACCGAGAGTACTAAATAGTGTATTGGCTTAATTTTAATTTTGTATTTAAATAGATTACAATAAAACAACACATATTTTAATGTAAACAATACTGTATTTAAATAAATAGTCCCAATAAGTATTGAACTAAGTATAATTTAATATAAATAGCATTTCGCATCTTGCAAAAGAAACAGACAATTGACAATTTGTTTGATTATTGCTGAAATCTGTCAACAATAGGATTACTCTAAGATCTATTTCTCTATATATATTCTTTGTCTTACGCTATAATCTGTAGCGTAGGTAGAAAACTTAGTGTCAAGACACTTAGTTTCTGCACCACTTATAATTTCGAGCCACTGCACGTTGAGTTGAGGCACAACGCAACGTCGAGTTTTGATTTGATTTTTTCCAAGATTTTATGATAATTTCACAAAAAAAGTATCGTTTTCGAGTTGTGGTACTTTAATTATTTTATTCCGCGCAATAATAATTATATAGTATTTATTTCTCAATTCAAACATCATTAGGCGGTAAATGATTATGTATAGGATTCGTAACGAAAATTTCGTCAAGACTCGAGAAAACAACTGCCCTGCACCCTTTATTGTTATGGGTTCCACACAACCATCGGGTTTTGTAACCATTAGTGCGATGTTTCAAATATTTGTAACCGTTATAGAGTATCATTTCTGCTCCTCTTCGACTGGTCGCAAAAACAGGTCCTGGAAAAGGTATTCAGTTAAACATATTTTATAATTGGTAAGAGACAGGGGGAACTAGATTCAACTTGAAGAACACAATATAGATGATACTGGAGGCATGTCACGTAAAAAACATGAGGATATTCCGGAGGGCATATATGAAGAGGAGATGGCCCTCTGATTTCTGGCTAATCCGCTAATAAAGCGTGAAACTAAACACATTTTAATTGTACAGAGTATTTCTTATTTTTTTTATCAGAGATAATAGAGTAATATCACATTACAAAAAAAATGTTAATAAAAAGGGCTATGGACTATGAATAGGTAAAAACAGTCATAGAAATGACTCAAAAGTACAAAACAAATATTATTAAGGTGAAGTAGGTATACATATTGACAAGTAGCCGGAGTTCCGTAGTTTATTGTGTCGATTCGAATTGATTACATGAATGTTACTTAATGTATTTATGGCTAGAGTTCTCTTGTAGGTAAATTACTCAATGTAAATATATATATTTTATTTAATATTGTATTTTATTTAATATAATAAGGGTAAACCCTTATTAGAAAGCAAGCTTCTAATAAGGGTAAACGATACAATATTAAATAAAATATATTTTAGCTTAATATAAAGGAAGTTTAATAAGAAAAGTAATAAGATTAAACATTTATTTAATTAATATATTTAAAGGATAACTTATATATGACGATACTTTTGTCGTTGAATACAAAATGATGGTGACCAGTTGGAATCCTGAAAATAAATAAAGATATTTAAAAGCGTATATTGTCCTATCTACAGTAAAACATTTTTATGAATACTATGTCTGTTTTCGTAATAGTCAAAAAATACCAGTATAACAACAGAATTGATGATCAACGAGGCCATTGTAGCGCAGAGAAACTATAGTGCCTCTAACTGTTTTTGGTTTGGTTTGTATTTGGTAGAACAATTTCGCTTTACTCAACCAACAAACTTTTATTCAACAAAAACGTGCAGAGAGAGGAGAACGGAGTATGTTGCCACTATATCCTCTCTCATAATCCCACTACACGCGAGATAAAAAGCGTGAATCTAAGAAAAACAAAATACAATCATGGGGCACAACTGTTATTTTAGGTCAGAATTCTTTGAAAAAATATTTCTAGAAAATTGAATTAAAACGAATATTTAGATAAATCTTCAATGTAGGCCATTATTAGAATTTCTTTTTATGTCTTCTATACATCTAGTATAAGTAGAGGTCCTTTTATCTAAAAAAGTTAAAAAATACTGTAAGTAAAGTAAAATTATTATATATTTGTATTTTTTTTCTTACACTTGTATAAAAAAAATGTTTAAACATATGATATGTACCAGCTTCACGATGTATCCTGCACCCATGGTAAGCAAAGGGAACCAGGGAGCCTAGTGTTAAGGCGCTCTGTTCTTATTAAAACACTTCCTTTCCCTATTTTCCGTCGAATTCTAAAGGCGTTGCGTGTTGAGAGGCAGAACTTAATGTCGCACTTTGCCTTGTTACCAGAGCGAGAAGAAGAAAATATTAAATATTCCATTGTCGTCGAGTAAAATTCGAATCCTTTACCTGTCACATTTACTGTAAATGCCTACAGTATGCCATATGCCACGACTGGCCTCAATGGCCTTGATACAAAAAATAATAAAAAAACCACGTATTTTCGAAAACATGTATATTTATTGACTACTTTCACCTATTATAGGCAAATAACGAAACAATCTAAAATTATAGAAGCACTATTTATTAAAATAAACCTATCACTACATACAGATGGTGGGAAAACAAGTTTTTTTTGGCCTATCGTGGGTATGGTCCATGTTATATCTAACGATCTTCTCGTCGATCGTGTACAGCGAGGCCTTACAGCCGTGTCGTTTCTGACTTGCGCAGTGCCATCGCGTTCTAAGACCTGCCTTTCTGTGTCTACTGAACGTATATCCATCCAGCAATATGACTCTACCACCACGTACGGATGATTTGAAGACGGCGCTTACTGAAAAATTATATTATAATTATAGAGAAGAAACTAAGAGGGCTGCTTGTGTTTTTATGTTGAACGAAGATAGAAAAAAGATTAAGTTTGATTTTCAACGTAAATATTTATAAATTTATTAATATGTATGTATTGACCTATATATATATTCTCTCTATATTCCTACTGAAAGAAAATAAATATTTAACATTTTCATTGGGTTAACGGCGTTGAGTTCCGCCAGTCGGCACGCAATGCCTCCGAATTCAGCGCAGAGTAGGGATCAGAGAGTCCCAACCCTAGGTTCCTTCTGTCAATTTTGCAATACGCGGGATACAGTATGAAGCTAAATATCCATGCATATGTATAATTCATACAAAATAAAATAAATTTATTGCTTTCCGTAAATTCACCGTGTAGTTTTGCATTGTGTTGCAGGGTGAGGTGCTCCGGGCAGTGCCTGACTTGCAACTTGCAGTTCAAGTGTAGATATACAGGGGCCCCTCTTTTTATCTAACCAATCATATTTAAGCTTCTTCACTGCATTCCGCAAGAGGGTAGAGGGAACCTAATGTTAAGACACCCTTTTCCTCATTTTTCGCCAATGCACAACCAGTCGCGTTTACAGTCACTTTTTGCTTCTACGCCACAACTGGCCTCAGACAATTATATTATTATATAATTTTTGATAATTACCATTAAAATGTTTAAGAAATAAAATGCAAAACATTTATTTTTATTATTTATTTATTTAGCCATTATTCTAGTCTACAATATTAATAAAAAGACTCTTTTTTTGTATTTCAAAAGAGTCTTGAAAACAATTAATTAGAGTTAAGATCGTGAATTTGATATTTATCGAACTTGAATTGGATAAGACATTCTTAGAATTATTTATTATCTATTATTAATAAAAATAAGAAAACTGTTGACGTTATTTTCCATACATTTCCTTTGTAGAAACGAATCTTGCATTTTCATATTTAATGGAACAACCAGCTTTCTTATGACAATATTATAGGGTTTTACAAAACTAGAATCAATATCTACGTTGACTTGGTTTTGAATTACACGTTATAAAAAAAATGAAATAAGAAAAAACACACCACAAAAAATATGAAATAAAAAAATCTTAGTACAAAAATTATGCTAACACAAAAAAAATATCTTAACACAAAAAACTATCCTAACACAAAAAAATATCGTAACACAAGAAAATATCCTAACGTTTCCCTACTCCGATTAAACAGCTTCACGCTGTATCCCGCACACAGCTGGGTAGGCAGAGGGAACGTAGTGTTAAGACACTCTGTTCCCCACTTCCAATTAAACAAATTAAAAAAAATGATTAATGAATTATTAAACATACTTAAGCTTACGGTTTTATTTTTTTTTCATATTACATATTATTCATTTGAGGGTTCAAATGTAACAGTACAAATTTGTGGTATTATTGGATTAGAATACATTTTTTTTGGTCTCTCATGGTTGTGGTTGTCGTTGTGGGTTACGATCTGCTCGTCTATGGTGAAGAGAGAGGCTTTGCAACCACGGCTCTTGTGACTTGCGCAGTGCCACCTCGTCTTCACACCGGATCGTTTGTGCTTACTGAATCTGTATCCATCTATCACTATTATAGTGCCGCCTCGTGACGATACTTCGAAAAATGCAACTGAAAAAAATTAAAATTGTTGTTAATATTTAATTGTATATTATGTGTAATACATGCCTTATAAATATAAATTATAGTTAGTGACTATTTCGTAATTTAACGCTGTATCATGCATATGGTTCTACCATCGGCGAAAAGAGACACCATCGCATTTACAGTCAAACATTGACCCACGGCGAGACATTAGGGTCATTTTAGTACAATTTTAAATAATAATATACACATACAAGTATGTATTTTAGTATTTAAAAATTTGTGCTAAATATATAATTGAATTAACAAATAGGGATAGAGCTGAATAAATCAAAAATAATATATTTTTAATAAAATATATATTTTTTAATATATAAAATTATATATGATATTTTAAACCAAATCTATACTTCAAATATTAGATACTTATAGTAATTATTATCATATACTTCAAAGAGTTCAAAGTAGTAATTTTAACGAAATAGGCGTTTGAATTATTAAGAAAAGTATAATAATTTGCACATAGCGGGACTCGAACCCGCGCCACTTGTATGAAGTCTTACCGCTGGAGCCAATTAAGCCATATGTTATTGTCCAGCTACGACTATTCTGACAGGCTTGTAACAATTTTCTTATGTAGTTATTTATAGTCAAAAAAATAAAATAAGGGTAGGCAGGGGGAACCTAGTGTTGAGACACCCCGCTCCCCACTTTCTGTCGAATTGTGGAGGCATTGCGTGCTGAGTGGCAGAAGTCAACGCCGCGCTTACCCTCGACACTAGAGCGAAGAAATGGAAATATAAATTTAAGTAAATATTTCATCTCCTTGAGTGGGGATCGAACCCACAACAAGTCGATTTTACAGTCACACTTTGTGCGGCTGCGCCACGACTGGCCTCAATATTTATAGTAATTTACCAATACTAAATAATACAAAAAATATTTGCAAATTTTTAGAAAAACTAGCAAATCGTTTTTTTTACATAATACGTTAATATAAAAAAAAGTTAAAATTACAACTTTTTCACAAAAGGTTCAACTTAGACTAGTCCACTTAAATGAAATAGGAGGTACGTATTTTTGAACATTCGTATATTTAACATTTTGTCATTATTTGAAAATCTTTCGTATTAGAAATAATAAATTACAGTTCTTATAATTATTTTAAGTAAACGTTATTAACAATTTCAGGTAACAATTGAGCGTTTCTATAAGTAGTAGTTATCTTTTTTGGACAAACATAGAGAACCTAGTGACTAGACACTCCTTTCTCCTCTCGCTGGTCTAATTTAATACAAACAATTACTATAAATGATTCAAATTCAGTTTCTCAGATTTTATTACATACTTACAAACTTTCGTATATAATAATAGACGGATCGTAAAAACAGAGTGATTCCTGTATTAAAAAAAATATCACGCACGACATAAACAAAAACTACTGGAAAATTAATTTATACAGGTGGAAAATGGTTATGATCGGCATTCATTCTCATGATCTGATCGTCATACATGACCACGAATGCCCTGCATTTCTGTCGGCGGAGAGAGGCGCAGTTCCACCTCGCTTTAACGCCGCCACAAGACACTGAGCGTCTGTAGAACTTGTACCCACCTATAGTCAACATAGGCGTGCCTATTGAGGTCGTGGTTAGGATAATGCCTAAAATGATAGGATTTTATTAGATTTGTTGATATTTAAAAAAACTTTTTTTTTTGGTTTTTTCTTTGTTTATATGTATTTAATATTAAACATTGAAACAGTGTTCGTATTTTTTTAATAACGTAATTGCTGCACTATATTGGCAAATTATATATAAAAATAAAATCAGCTTCACGCTGTAACCTGCATATAGTACGGTAGAGGGAACTTAGTAATAAGACACTCCTTTCCGCACTTTCCGCCGAATTTTACAGAGACATCACGCGTTGAGTAAACTTAACGCCGAGCTCAAATAATATAAATAAAAAAAAATATCCATGACTTACCGTTAACTGGAAACAAATATTAGGAAAATATATTGCTGTAGTCTAGATTTATATAATGAAATAATACTTACTATGTAATAAGTTTTTAAAACGATAACTTTTACTTTTTTTATAGGAATGGAATATAGAAATATTATTACATTTTAACAGGAATGAGAAAAACAACAAAATATATTTATTAGAAACGCACTCGGTTTATGCACATTAAAATTAGTTACATACAGTCTAGTCTAGTTCTTATATTAGTTGTATAGTAAACAGAAATAGTTAATTTATTACATTTACAAAAAATTAAAGTGTAAAGTGACAAAAAAAACAAAAATATTGTAGTAGTGTCACTCGTATTCCACATACGTATATTAAGGTAGAGAACCTTGTGCGCGTAAGGCGCTCCGTTCCCCACACACCGTTCAATTTCAAGATGATGTTGCATGGCGGACGTCAATCCCAAATAACCCATTCCCCTGAGTAGTAATAGAAAGCACGACAGTTACATTTGTGGGCGGAAGATCACAAAAATATTAAGATAGATCTTTTCTTTTAAATGTTATAAGACGTCAGGTGGAGAATGGTTGTGTTGGTTCTTGCAACTTATAATTTCCTGTGCATGATTTAAGTGCAAATTCGCTTTGCAACCACGTCTGCTATGAGAACCGCAGAACCATCTTGTGTTTTGTCCTATACGCGTGTGCCTTATGAATTTGAACCCCGATATGACGATGATACGAGCGCCTCGGCTTGATGTAGTGAAATATGCTCCTAATGGGAAATAATCGTTTTATTATCAACCAGTTTATTAAAAAGTGTATTATTAAGTAAAAAGAAAATAGTTCTTTTCAATAGCTTTTTTTTCTCCAATACATATTGTGAAAAAATACTTTACTCGAAAATTTGGCGGAAACTCAGGAATAACGTTAACTCTAAGTGTCCTTCACGCTCTATCCCGCATACTACAGGGTAGATCCCAGCAGTATGCGGGATGGAGCGTGAAGCTAAAAAATAAATAATTTAAAGACTACCGCACACTGCTCTTGTCATTTTAGAATAAAATATCCAATCTTTATTCGCTACCGAGTCCCAACGTAGTGCGTTAACAAAACAAACCAGGCAAAAAAAGAATATATATTTATATAATTTAATATTTATAATTACGTAAAGGGGAATACCCAAATTTAATTAAATTTTGAAACAACAAAAACCTTCTCTTCTTTCTCTTTTATAAACTGTATTTTAAAAAAATATAAATATTCTCCGCTGCGCGATATTATAATACAGCAGGTGGAGAGTGGTTGTGTTGATTATTACAACTTATAATTTCCTGTGCATCATTTAAGTGCAAATTAGCTTTGCAACCGAGTCTGCTATGAGAACCGCAGAACCATCTTGTGTTTTGTCCTCTACGCGTGTGTCTTATAAATTTGAACCCCGATATAACGATGATACGGGCGCCTCGGCTTGATGTAGTGAACACTGCTCCTAATGAGAAATAATCGTTTTATTAGCAGCCATTTTATGAAAAAGTGTAATATTAACTAAAATGGAACAGTCTTTTTTCAATAGCTTTTTTTTTCTCCAGTACATATTATGAAAAAAATATTATACTCAAAATTTTTGGCGGAAACTCAGAAATAGTGTTAAGTCTAGGTGTCCTTTATCTACCCTGCTGTATGCAGGATAGAGCGTGGAACTAAAAAAATAATAATTAAAGACTAGCGCAAACTTGCCTTTTTCATTTTAGAATTAAATATCAAATCCAATATAAACCTAGAAAAAAAAAGAATAGATATCTATATGTATATAATACTTATAAGTAAAGGGAAATTCCCAAATTAATTCAAATTTCGAATCACAAAAACCTTTTCTTCTTTCTCTTTTATAAGCTTTATTTTAAAAAAATATAAAATACAGCAGGTGGAGAATGGTTGTGTTGGTTATTACAACTTATAATTTGCTGTGCATCATTCCAGTACAAATTCGCTTTACAACCAAGTCTATTATGAGAACCGCAGAACCATCTTATCTTTTGTCCACTTCGCTGGTGTCTGACGAATTAGAACCCCGATATAACGATGATACGAGCGCCTCGGCTTGATGTAGTGAAAATTGCACCTAATGGGAAATAATCGTTTTATGTTATCAGATATTTTATGGAAAAGCTTATTATTAAATGAAAAACAAATTATTTTTAAAAAGATTTTATTGTGTTTTTTTAATAAGTGTATTTTTGTTTATATCTATGATCTTCAATGGGTTTTTTTTCCAAAAGAAAAAAAATGCCACAACCAATAATGAAAAATAAATAAATGAAAAAAATATTTATACATATATCTCGAAAAATTGGGCGGAAACTCAGGAATAGTGTTAACTTTGGGTTTTCTTTCCGAGAAGCTATAAAAAGAATGAATTTTAAGTTTACCGTCTACTGATCTGGTTTTATAATAAAAGATCTTATTTTTAGGTCAAAACAAACCAAAAATGAGAAAAAAAGAAAAAAAATACGTAATATTTACAATTACGTATTTTTTGAAATGAGGAAAACATTTTGTTTTAAATTTTTTAAAAAAAAAATACAAAAATATTGTCCATAACCAATGGATAATGTCCCATCTTTTCACATATTATAAGACATCAGGTGGAGAATGGTTGTGTTGGTTATTACAGCTTATAATTTCTTGTGCATCATTCAAGTACAAATTTGCTTTGCAACTAAAGGTGTTGTGTAAACTGCAGAACCATCTTGTCTTTTGTCCTCTACGAGTGTGTCTTATGAATTTAAACCCCGATATAACGATGATACGAGCGCCTCGGCTTGATGTAGTCAAAATTGCACCTAATAGGAAAAAAGCGGTTCATGTTAACGTCTTATGAAAAGGAAAGATAAAAAAAGGGATAGAGCGTGAAACTATAAAAGAATACGATATATAACTA
>DVQM01001721.1:0-11420 GCA_018231645.1 Heliconius ricini | reverse complement strand
TAACACTATGTTCCCTCTGCCTACCCTGCTGTGTGCGGGATACAGCATGAAGCTGTTTTTTAAATAAATTTATAAGCACACGTAAGAACTTTTAATTAAATTAAAGGAAAAAATTTAAAGAAAATATCTACAAAAAATGTATACAGTGATAATGACTGGTGCTAGAAAGGATGTTACGGTGAGTATGAAGAAGAACGTGCTTTGGGTCGAACGAGTCAATGATGATAGGAAAAAAAAGGTAATGATGGAAAACTGAGCGGTAAGAAAGGTAGAAAGGGGGAGACCGCGGCTGACCTTCGAAAATACGAAAATAAAGGTCACGCAAAGAGTATGAGGATCCTCCGGAGGTCATGTATGAAGAAATTGATGACAGAGGTATGCAGAGACCATCATAGCGTTTGACACTCCGTTCTCTCTCACTAGTGATACAGCGTGAAGTAAGTAAGAAATGTATGAAGGTATACATTCAGTGAGCAACACGAATAAATCGAAGGTTAAGTAGGCAGTCAATCCACTGATGTCGAAATATATTTATTAGTGTAAAATAATGAGATCGTGCATAGTGGGCGGCGCGCTCATTATATCGCTACCTTTGGCCTTTACAGAAAAGGCAAACGCCAAGATGGAACAGACTTATTGATTACTTGTGAAGAAACATTTTATTTGCAATATTTTTAGCAACATTTAAATTTTTCTTTGCGTAGTGTCATTTGATTGGTAGATACTCTTACAATTATATATAGAATAAAAAAAATATAATATAAATTTATAAGATAAAGGGCGGTTTTAAGTACTGCAGGTCAACAAGCAATGTCTTTAATTTGAGCGAAACGAACAGAGTGTCATGACGTTATGCCGTCCCCGCTTTCTTGCTCTGCAGGAAAAGGTGTGAAACTTTTTATTAATAAAATAATAATTAAAGACATACACAAGGGCACAGCTTCTAACTGTAAACGCGACGACAGTGGATTCGATTGTTACGGGAAAAATTTATTAACGGGAATTAGTTATTTCCATTTCCTCGTTTCCTGATTCTGTTTAATAAACTATTTTTTTATCTCAGAACGACCAATTTAAAAGATACATTTTAGAGATAACAATATTTAAATGCTATCTCCAAAATTTGTTCTATTGAATTTTTATCAATAAAAAAAGGTATCTAACATAATTTACATTAATAAATACCCCCAATAGGCCCCATTTGTCAGGTGAGTTAATGAAAAATATATTTACATGTATTATTATTTATTATCTGTCATCAATTCTTTGAGGCAAAATACTTTTTTACACAATACACAATACAAAAAACAAATGAAATAAGAAAAGCTTCATGAAATAGTTTAATAGCACCATAAGGCATATTTGAAATTTTCTTTGTATATAAAATTTGAATGATAAAAATATAGGTTCAATAGTGAAACGTTTTCACAAAAAAGCTAAAATAATTATTCATTAGTAGTTCTACCATCAAGCGGCTATAATTGCAAAAATGCTAACCGGTTCCGTCCGTTTCTTATGCAGACGACCCCGACAGTTCGATTTGATGAGTGATCAATAAATAAGTTATTGTCATTACAAACTACATTGTAACGGATGGTTGAAAACGAAGCCCGATCAACGCACTAAAAGTAATGAAATTTTTGTAGTGTAAAATTAGAAAATATTCTTGTTTTTAAACATTTTCTAAAGTGTTATTCCACACTTAGGAAAGAAAAATATTTATTTAGAAAACGTATAAAAATTTGATGTTTAAAAATACTTAAAAAATAGTATACCCAAACGATAATTCTTAGTAATTATCTTTGTGTAGCGGAAATTTGTAAAAATTTCCCTAGGGAGATGTTAACAACATAAAAAATTTGTAACAAGCGTATAAAAATTTCGACGTAGCTTGGCGAGAACGTATGGCTTAGTGGTCAGATCGCCTGGTCCGTTTCCAGGAGGCGCGGGTTTGAGTCCCGTTACGTTCTAATTTTTATTCCTAAATAAGAAAATATTCTTGTTATATAACTTTCATGTATGTTTTTGAATACATTTAAAATCTAAATATTTTATATTCAACGAAAACAGTCTGTAAGTACAATACCAGAATAACAAATACATACATATATTATATACTCAACACATTTTGGTATTAAAAATAATTTAGGTGATATGCCACTCGATGCTTCAACCATTTTTATTTTATATTATTATTTATTTCTGCAAGGAGGTACGTAATATTTACAAAGAATTAAAACCAGTATGCTAATTAAAATGGTTAATAAATTGTGTGTGCTCATATTGGGCGATGACCTGATTTTTTTTTAATCGTAATATTTCATTATATTTCACAAAATTTCATTATATATGTAAAATTGTAGTATCACTCATTATATAGAAAGTGGAGAACAGAGATATTATTAACGAGATGCAACATGCCCTGGAATGAATTGTCTCAAAGGTCAGACTAGTGTACCTACCGTAAGATATTGTATCAACATTTGAATATATTGTCATACAACCTTGTCCTTATTGATCAGATTATATTTAGACCGTCGTCTGGACGATCAAAAATATCGCAAGTGGCTTATTTCATTTTTAATTTAATCTATAAATATAAAAAATAGTGACCAGTCGTTGCTAAGGGGTTGTGCTCCTAAACCGAGCGTGCAACTGCAAACGCGACAGGTTGCGGGTTCGATTCCCACTCGAGGAAATGAAATATTTTTTATTTCATTTTCTTGCTCTGAAAACGAGGTAAAGCGCAGGGTTGAGTTAGTTCACTTAATATGCAATGACTCTAAGAATTCGGCGAATAGTGGGAACAGGACCAAACGAAAACTAAAATGTGTCTTAAAGGTTCCCAGGTGCTCACTGCCTACCGCGTTAAATGTAGGATACACCGTTAAGCTATATAAAGATATTAACTGTAAATGTAACAGTTTTTAATTGAATTTATGTCGAGTGGAATCTAAAATAACATTATTGAAGACCAATAAAATAATGTGAAAAGCATATAAAAGTATTATTAAAAGTATTGAGCGTTACAACAATAATTACAAATTCATAGATTTAAATTTCCTTTTCTATTTAGCCACAAAAAATTCTAATAATCAAACATTATTAACACTTTTACCTTTTCTACAACAACTGTACAATCTTATTCATATGTAAAGCCTTAAGGCATTGGCTTAATATGTTCTTATACCTTTAAGGTCCTTATTACATCGCGTGCGAGTACGTCTGCACTATACAGTGCACGACGCGTTGCGCAAGCGTACTTCGAGGTCGCGCGTTCTCAATCTCCTTTGATCTAAAGTCAGGATCAAGGCCGTCGGTTTTGTTGCTTATTTCCGCATTTTTTTAATAATAAAAGGTATAGGTAGGTATATTTGTTTAGGTTATGTGGCCATTCGTGGCGCAGGGGTACAAAGTGAGATTGTAAACGCGACAGGTTGTGGGTTCGATTCCCACTCAAGGAAATGAAATATTAAATATTTTCATTTCTTCGCTCTAGTATAGAGACAAAGCGCGCGCGCGTTGAAGTCCACGTTCGAGTTTGGATCGGGCGGGAAACGGGTAATGGAATGTTTTAACACTAGGTTCCCTCTGACTACCCTGCTGTATGCGGGAAACAGTATCACGCTAAAAGATTGTTTCTATGTCTTAAATATTCATATTTACATATATTTAAATCTGTAACCTTTGTTAAATAATTAATTAATTATGAATATAACTTTCCTTTAAGATTTCTTCTTTTATTTTAAAATAAAAGGAGCAATTCACAGAATATAAAAATAATGTCACCAAACAGATCTGTATAGTACAGTTACGTTATTTAAAAATATTTTCACGTTTGACACCAAGGGACAGGGCCGTTAAAAGGGCCATTAAGATTTTAATCAAAAACAAACGCTAAGTTGCTATATAAATATTAAATAGGTAAGTACTTGTTTAATAATGTAGTCAACTTTCTTTTAATTTTACATGTCACATCACTATTACATATAGCTTAAACAAAATAATATTAAATAAAAACCAAAACAATATTATTTTAATTAAAAATATATTTATAACTCGATTACTTAATTAGAGACGAAAGTAAGAAGTAAGACTAGAAAATACAGAATGACTTTAGAGTTACTAAAATCCAGTACAGATAAGAAGTTACTTATTCCACTCTCTATGACAGTGATCCTCAACCACTGTGCCGCGGCACTTTTGTGTGCCACCAAATTTTGCAAATATATTATTTTTTTTGTCATAAACCATATATGCAGTAATTAATTAATAATAATAGAAATAGTCATTTTGAAATCGGTAAATATGTGCCGCTACAAGAAAATTTTTGTGTGGTTGAGAATCACTGCTCTATGGCCTACTCAAATATTTTCAAAATTCACATTAACAAAGTATATTAACATAATGAGCAGATATATTTTTCAAACAAAAAACAAACAATATTATAATATTTATTACAATATAACTGATTAGAATTTAACGTTGTACCTATTTTTTTTTAATTTACTGTTGCTTCTATTTTTGTTACATTAAAAAAAAATCTATTACCATTAAAGTTTTCGTTTCGTCGTTTCGTTGGTCACAATATTTTGATGGTATTTCAAAAATTTGTTCTTTTTAATGTTTTTCAATAAAAAATGGTAATGGTAATGGTAAAAAATTGGTTTTTTATAATTTGTTTACGTAGGTGAAGCAAGTAGTTACTGTTTGATTGTTTCGCGAAGGAAACTTTTCCCAATTTAAAATCATAATTTTGCATTAGAAAAGGTCTAACACAGAACATGATGTTCTCTTCTCTTCGTCATAGCTCCCTAAAAAATAAGTTTCGGAGCCACGTTTAATTGAACCATCGTCTAACAAACAATTTCTTCTCGAAATAGATGCAGAGATCAAATAATGTCCATTCTAATTTTATAAGATTTTTGCTCTTTTGATAATAATTTATTTAGAATTTTAATTGTCACGACAATTAATTGAAGAAGGATTCTTATTATGTAATAATTATATAAATAAATACGGATTCGTATAGATAGATATTTTTATATACTTCGTTCCTATTTTTTTATGCAACTTAATTTTGTATATTCGAAATAGAAGCAGGCCTACTAAAGAGTACTTAAAGTGTATTAAATGTAATTATATGTAATGTCAGTCTTTACTAAAATAGGTACATGATTACAAGAAGTTGTATGTGACGAAGCCACATGAAATATTATTTATATTATTATTTTTTATAAAGAAACCTGAAAAACCTTACTTACAACCTTCTGATTTTAATCTTTCATTTTTATAAACCTAACTAGTCTCAACGCCCTTAAGGACAATTTGGATTTTATTAATTTTTGATTTTGATCTGAGCAACAACCAGTGACGGACGTAGCGGGCGTAACTCGCGCCCGGTGCAAAATATCTTTTCAGCGCCCCCCAGACGAACATCATATAATTGTATATATATATAAAATATACTTCCAATTTAATATATTTAAATAGTTTTGCAGACGTTTTAACGCCCATTTTTGTGCAGCGCCCGGGGCATGATGCCCCTCCTTTCCCCCCCTTCACTAAGCCACTGGCAACAATATAATAAATAATCATTACTAATATAATACAAATATTTTAATGATGCCCTTCGTTGTAATTTTTTTTTATTATTTTCTAAATTAATAATATTAGAATTGTATGCGATAGTGGTGTGTTCGTTTATTAGTATCTTTAGCGGACTCCGCAGACCGACGACGTGCGGCCGCATACACAGCCAGCTTTGAAGGAGATGGTAGACTGGAATCTCGAGGGCGGACCAGTGACTCTCTGGACTCGGCCGCGGGTAACGAAGCCGACGTAGGGACAGAAGGTAACTTGCGTACAGTGTCGTAGGGCGAGGGGGAACTGCGTGATGCAGTGGACGCTATGGAGCCTGAGCCGTCAGAATCCTGCAAAAAATATAATTATAATGAAAAAATACCATATTATTGAGACCGATTGTGGCGCAGGAGCACGAACGTGTGACTATAAACTCGGCTGGATATGAGTTCAATTCCCACTTGAAGAAATTAAATATTTAATGTTTTCATTTCTTCGCTCTGGTATCGGGGCAAAGTGCGGCGTTGAGTTCCACTACAGCACGTTGTGTTAAGGGGAGCTAAAAGTGGTAAGTGGAGTATTTTAACACTAGGCTCCCTCTGCCTACCCTGTTTCATGCTGAATACAGAGTGAAGATAAATATAATTATTATTTTCTTCTTTTGTTTTATATAATGATTCCAAAACAACTTCCATTCATAATTGATAAATGCAATTGATTGCGTGTTAATAAATATCCATTCAACTATTCATTAATCATAAAAATATAGTCATGCCAGACTAAGTAAGAATTGCTTTTTATATTTAAAAAAGAAATTCCAATTTACTTCATTTTTCCAGCTTCACGCTGTAACCCCCATAGCAGAAAGACAGAGAAAGAGAGAACTTAGTGTAAAAACATTTCGTTCCCCAATTTACAACGAATCTTTCGAGGCATTTCTAAGAATGAGAGAATTTACCCCTAAGGGTCCTAATAAGCAGGCGAAGCTGCACGTGCCCGCTAGTAAACAATAATTCATTTCATTTTAGTTCTATATATGTTCTATATAGTATGAAAAATATTAACCTTTCTCGCATCTCGATGTTCAAGTCTATCATATCTTGTGTTCCGCGCGGACGGCTTGCGCGGTGGTCGTGGCAGCGCCGACGGCGGGGGTGGCAAACTCGACGACCGAGTTTGTTGAGACGCTCGGCCTTGTCGTTCTAAGAGTAGTGCTTCTTCACCACGACCACCGGCTCGCCCTCCCACGGTAGTCAGGCCAGGGAAGCAGCACAGACCGCGCTAAAACATTGATATGTTATCTATACAGCCTAGTACTATTTGTTTATATAAAAAAATAATATTTTTAATGTAAATATTAATACTTAGTGAGAGAACTGAGAACTTAGTGTAAAAACACTTCGTAAATAATATTTTTAATGTAAATATTAATACAATATTAATAACCAACATTTATATAGGAACTCATTAAGATCGTATGCTTATGACTTAAACAATGTTTTCCTACATTTTTTTTTTGAGATAGTATCTATATAATTTCTCCAATGGCCAATCGTGAAGCAGGTGCATAAACGCGATTGGTTGTGGGTTCAATCCCCACGATTCGATCACTCGTGAAAATAATTATTTAAGAAATGAAATGAAAATTTACATATTAATGTTCATTTCTTCGCTCTGGTGTCGAGGCAAAGTGTGGCGTTGAGTCCCGCCACACTACAATTTAGCGGAAAGTGGGGAATGGAGTGTCTTAACACTAGGTTTCCCTTGCCTTCACCAATGTGTGCGAGATACAGCGTGAAGCTGATTTATTTCTTTTAATTCGGAATATAATTTCTTATTAAGTATTTATATTTTATATCTTAAAAAATAATTTATAATTTCATACAATTTTAAATACGTTAATGAAAACAACAAACCGCAGGTTCACTTGAGCGATCGTGTTATTACAGAGTTAATGAGCTGACAATGGAGAAATAAAAAACATGAATAAAACAGCCACTCTTACCTCATTACGGAAGCAACGCTGAAGAAAGTTGTAATTTTGCCGTTTTAATACGAACTATAGGTATATGCAGTAGGGTACATACTACATTGAGCGTCCTATCCTCCTGATTCCTTTGTAAAACGAAATCAACACAGTGACACAGTCGAAACGTTTCTAACTTTACCTGTTCCCATGAAAACATTTCTTTCCCTACTTTCCGCCGAATTCTAAAGACATTGCGTGTCGACTTGATGGACTTAACTCCGCGCTTCGTCTCGTTGCCACAGCGAAGAAATGAAAATAATAAATATTGATTCTTTTTTGAATGGGAATAAGGTTTTATTCCCATTAAAAAAAAAATCCACAACCTGTCACGTCCTTGCAGTCGCATGCGTGCGCCACGATTAATGTCAAAAAAAATGTTTGATATTCTAAACATGAACGAAGTAGATTTTGAATATTTATAATTCAGTAACTGTAAAAGACGTGTAAAAATAGTTCACAATAAGCAAAAAACAAGTACCCAATTTTCCTAGTGATCAAATTAATAAATAAAAATATATTTATAAATAAAAGTATTATAGTATTATCGTCAGTATGAAAATAAAGTAAAATATTTTTTTATATAATCATTATCTGATGTGTAATTTCGTACTTCGGGATATATGGGAAACAGAGTGTCTTAACACAAGGTTCCCTCCCTGTCCCTGTCTACCTTGCTGTGTACATCGTGAAGCTGATTTTATATATCGGAGCAACGGCAATAATCGATGAGTGTTAACAAACAATGCCATTTATTGTTATTAAGCTTTTAAAACTTTTTAATTGGATTCCCGAAATAGAAAAAACGAGAAAAAAAGCAAAAGTTTGTTCTCACAACATGTGTATTTTAACCAAAAAAGCAAAAGTTTGTTCTCACAACATACGTGTTTTTTTATTATGTAATAAAACTATGCCGTTTAGTTTATCTGTGCTTAATTTCGGGATTCCAAATACACATAAAAACTGTTAATTCTCGCAAATTCCAAAGCTTCTAATATTAGGAACGGTTATTAAAACTACAACTAACAAAACCATGTTTTTTATTATTTAACATGCTTCGTCCAAAAATATATCGAGTACAAAAATCATTTAATAAAATATCGCGTACACTGTCCTTAAAATAAGATCTTAATCGTAAGCCTCATAAAAACGGCTTTTACAAAAGACACAAATATACAAATGTGTCAAATACTTCAAAAACTGGTATCGCAAGGAAATTTGAATCAAATACATCATATATTTATCTTTGATTTAAAAAGACAAAAAAGATTCACTAACAACTAATTATAACATAATAATTTATAACACTTTAATTACATTAACTTATATAGAAAATAATCTTAATAAGAATATCCACAGATAATATTCTTAAATATAACACATTACAGCTAAAATAAATACGAGAATACAATGACATATAATAAAAAAAATGGATTGTAAAATTATTTATTTAAACTGTAAAAAGGCAAAAAAATATTTACTTATATTAGCTTTGGCGTACTCTTGTGACCAATGTTTGAAATCTAATATAGCTGCTAAACAGATACCAAAATGAAGTTATAAATAATTTAATTAATAAAATTATATAATATTAATTAATTATGACAACATATTTTGTATAATATCGAATATGATTATAATATTATAAAAAATGAACTACAACGACTAGTGGAGTTAAATTCCATATGTTTGTCTCAAGAGATTCTTAAAACCTATACATATAATATTGGCACCGATTATTTTATGTAAGACTCCTTGAATAAGGCACTTTGTTATTTCAACATACGTGGTCATATTTATATTATACAATCAAACTTATACAATATAAGTATTTTCTTATTATTATTTACGAAAATTTTATACAAATTTTTTAACGGTTAAGAAGCTAATTGTTAGACAAAGTTTAAAAAACAATCTAAAACACACAAAACACAAAAGCTACACACAATTATATTAGAAATAGATTAAATGTTGGTTGGAGGAATGTTAATTGACACTGCAGTACTATCGGAATGTCTCTGTGTGTTTATGGAAATGCAATATACAATGATATCTATATAAATACTTTAGGAATCTCATTGTATCAGAAAAAAATGATAATAAATGCGTAAAGGTGGATATGAGAGTAGAATGGTTCTATTTAGTTTAGTACCTGTCAAACTGTTGTATTATTATTATTTTGTTTAATAAATATAATTTGTGGTACTTTAAAAAATCGAATGTAATATGTGATATTGAAATAAGGTCTAGGTGTTTTTGTAACAATTGAAACATGACATTCGTAGACCTACAAAAATATTTAAAAAATCTACAATAAATGGAATGAAGATGTAGAATAGTATTTAAAACTGTCAAGCTCACCAAAACAAGTAAAATTTGCAGGTGTAGACTTTTTCGTTTCGTTTTAACGTTTCTTTTAATTGATTCCGGCAACATGTAACGTTAATCGTTAGTCTTATATTTTATTGAGTCTTAGCTACCACAGTGAGGACCCAGTTCGTATACCAATACGACCAAATCAGTAATAGTTAGCGTGCGGGCGCGAGTGAGACGAGTGGGAGGAGTGTGAGGAGTGGGAAGAATGCGGAGAGTGTGGGGAGTGGATGTGGGAGTGGGGGGAGTGGGAGTGAGCGGCGTCGGGGAGGTAACTCACGGCGGGCACAGGCGGCCTGTCAAGGCGAGATTCGTACGCTGCAAGCTGCTCTTCTAAACGCAATGAAGAACTGTCGAAACCACAACCTGTGAACATGATATATGAGAGTCAATTAAACATAAATGTTTCTTGATCGGTGTATCTCATTATTGCGGATTCGATCAGATAAGCTGACTCCGCATATCCTACGAAGAGATCACATGTGAGACAGCATTCATCTTTCTTTATATAACAGCGACGCGTATGTTACCGGGCGCAATACGTCTTTCACTCCATTACTTACCCACCGTCTCTACTAAGTTTGCTTCCCAAATATATTTCCGTACCTGATAATACCTTTCTGTTTACGCTAATCTCGCATTACATCCTCGCCTCTCTTTCAAATACCACAAAGTTTAATATTAGAAACTTACTCGCATTCAGACTAACACGAATAATCACCAAACAATAAACATTATTGATATTTTCAACATATTTTAATAAAAAAAACTTGTAATTTAAATTCAAAGCTACAAAAAACTCAAACTTATTTTCTTAACATTTTAGGTTCAATACAACTAATATATATTATTTAATTGATTAAATAACAAATAAAAAACTAAATATATAGAGTAATCGTGTACCACTAGCGTTATCATTATGAGGAGAGTAATTCCTTCTGGCGAGGTGTCTGTACCGGCCGGCGACCGTGCCCGTGGAGCCCACGCCCTCCGCGCTGGAGAACGAAGCGCCGGACGACAGTCCAACTGAAAATACAGTTTAAACTCATTTAGTTTAATTTTAGTTTAATTTAAGTTTAATAATCGTGAAAATCAAAGAACTTATCAGTATTTCAACTATTTATTGAGCCCGTCGTAGCGTAGTGCTCTCGATTTGTACGAGACGGAGTGAATGTACTATTATTTCTTCGCTCTGGTAACAAGGTAAAACATTGTATTGAGTTCCACCTCTCAGAAAGTTATAGTCTCGAGCTTTCCTTTCTCGCCTTATGCCACACGTAGTAGAATAATGAAAATCTAGCGTCAAAACATTCCGTTCTCAACATTCCGCCAGAATTTGAGACATTGTGTGTGGACAGATATCAGATATCAAAACGGAGTAATATATATATACATATATATATACATATATATATATATACATATATATATACATATA
>DVQM01001720.1:0-11420 GCA_018231645.1 Heliconius ricini | reverse complement strand
GAGCGAGCATTTCATTCCCAAGGCGTGTTATCATTTATATAATCATTCATTTAGTAATAACCTTCAACACACAAATGTCTTTTCACAACTCTTTTTAATTGTGATATAGAACATTCTCAGACGTTTTCTGTGATTCTACTGTAAAAGCGTACAGATTGTCCCATAAAAGAATTACGGACCCGATATAAGTCTTTTATGGGTAACCGGTGCAACAAGTTTACTCCTATTTCTAGTATTGATATTATGAACATTACCAATTTTGGCATAATCTTTAATTCATTGCTAGGCAGATGATAGTACAATGGACGCTGTTTACTTCGGCCGCGCAAGTCTTTTTCGGGAAAACGCTGAATAGTGCTGAAATAAACTTGTGTCTCCTATTGGGCATCTCTCGACAATACCTCAACATGGGGTGAAAGGAACTTAGTTCAATTTAACCACGAAAAAAATCCCATTTATTGTATCACCAGTCTTTCAAAACACTCCCTTTATAGCCGCGCCCAGTATCATTGGGTCTTAATATTTCGAGTGACTGCCAGTATCGAGACCATCTAAAAAGCAAAGCCAAGTTTGTTGTTTGACCTTGAAGAAACTAAGGCGTATCAACAGAGGGAGACGGTACTTCACACCAAAACACTGATTGGCCCTGTATAGGGCCCACGTTCGTCCTCATATGGTATAGTGTTCTCATTTCTGAGCTGGTGCACCCCAGTCTCGGCCTCGGTCTCGGCTTAAACCATTTGATAGCATATAACGTAGAGCTATTCGAATCATTGTGGACCCAACGATCTGTGAAATGCTTGACACTTTGGCTTTATGTAGAGCAGTCTCCTCGCTTTGCGTTCTCTTCCGTATTTATCAAGAGCGTGTGTTCTGAATATTAATGTTAAGCGCTAAAGTTGCGAAGTAATGGTCAATAAATACGGCGGCTTTCCCTCCCTTAGGCGCTTTGTAAAAACATGTCTTGGTTTAGGGGGAAAGGTAACAAGCCTAACAGCAGTTGATGACTTGTATGTTCATTGTAGATGAGCTTCTGAAGAGAAATCATTGGAATATATTTATTATTTAAGACGAAAATATAAAAATAAGTTTAAATTGAACGATTTTTAGGCGATTTCCATTCATTGTATTTAAAAATTCTGGTAGCTTTAAAATGGGAAATATTAATGGTTAAAAAAACCATGTTCTTTTTTACGTAAGTTAAATGCAACAGTTATAAGTATTAGATTTTAGCTTATACGTCAAAATTATCTTATTGGCCTTAAATAAAAAAGCACATAGTATTGATAGAGAAAACTAAAAATATACACAAAATATTAACGTATCACTACTATTACGAAGACGATTTCTTTTGATTTTCGAGAGCAATAAAACATTTAGCACAAAAGCGATAGAAAATGTATCAAAAAATTAAAGCACCTGTGTCATGAAGCATAGTTACGACTGCTGAATTACGACTTTTGTTTTACAGTTGACAAGATTTTTTCATGTAATACCCATATCTATATTGAAACATAAAGAAACAAACAATGAACGATAACAATGTACTACTCTTTCGTTATTACTTCCGAGAAATTCTCGCATCTAACGATAATCTTAATAGCACATAGTTATATAATTCAAATGGATATGTATCTACGTCCCGCGTGGAAGGACTATGTTCAATAGGAACTGTAGTGTTCTTTATTATTTAGTGAACACTAATAAAATAACGTATATATTTATTAGTATTTATTAATAATAACTACTAACTAATACAAGGATTCAATAGCGACTGAGCTAGGCGGGCGTGTACTTAGAATAAAATGTTGAATCGACTAGTATGTGTCCCTACAGGAACAATATCTATAGAAATTTAACAAAACGTTGTGTATTACATAAATAATTTAGTTACAAAATTTAATCGCAATTAAATTTGATATTCTTTTATATTTCGGCGTCGGTAATAACGACGAGATGATATGGACAGTTTACGGAAAGATTGATATTTACAAAAGAAGGTCCGCAGATGAATGAATGCGCTATCAATCTCCTTCCGCGGCTCCTTTAAAAAAAATAAAGTAACATATACAGTGTGTATACTGTTAAAATAATCATCAATTATGTTTCATATGACAAACTGACAGAACCCCTCGTTTATTGGGACAACAGTCGAAAACAATGAGAAATTACATATGATAGTTATCAATCATTCTATATCTTAACAGTATTTGTTATCAGAGATGCGAGTAGGTCTTTAATGATGTATCAACAAGTGAAGTACTATAATAGGTTTATATGATAACAGAAGCTTGAAGTACAACCGCTCACAGTGCCTGAGAGAGGTTGTGGATTCGAGGAAATGAAACATTTATTATTTTCACTTCCTTGCTCTGGTCACGAGGCAAAGTGCTACGTTCAGTTCCGTTTTTATTTTACTGCATTTCATAATGTCTCCAGAATTTGCAAGTTGGAATCGGAATTGTTTTAATTTGACTGGAGTGTCTTAATACTAAGTTCCAAGGTTCCTTCCGCCTACCCTGCTATGTGTGGGTGGCTGTATCCTCAATAAGCAAATTAGTTTAATAAGAGCATATATTAAAATAATGTCTGCTTTAATGTTTCTTTTGCTTATAATTAGTAACACTACACGCTTCATATTTAACTGTAACAAAATATATTATCTGTTACAACGAAATTGAAGTTAGTATAGTAAACAGTAAATTTGGGCGCAACAGTAAAGCTCGTCCCCCGACTTTCCGCCCAATAACCGCCCGCAACTCGCAGGCTGCGCTCTGGCCACATCTCGTCGCGCGCCCGCCCTGGCTGCCGGATAACTTTCATCTCAGCACTTTTACACGTTTAATATTAAATCTATTGTTGATAATTGATTTAATATATGAAACCAATTTTAGAGACCATATCACTAAAGAATAGATTGATTCAATAAGTTTTATTTTTTTAAATTGTTACTTTTGGTGAATATTTTTAGTATATCTACATATTCGGAGAGGCTAATGATACCATCGAAGTACAGTCTTTACTGTACTCGGCTAAATTCTTGCTTATATGCTTATAGATCTCACTCAATTAAATTTAATTTATTTAACTAAGATGTTACTGTAAGAGGCACAATAAAAGGAAAATAGGGAACGAGTAAGTAATCATTACGGTAAATTCTCTAATCAAACAAAATCTCATCTAAAGTGCTAATCTATTCAAAACAAAACATACCAACAACATTAGCTATCTATAACTATATATTTATATAACAATTATTTTATAATGAAATTTATAGTATCATAGATTTTTACGTTACGGAATTCAAAACTTTTCACACAAAAAGCTGTCCAGTTTGGAGTAAGCTCGCCAGAAAGTTATATGGGGGAGTGAATCGAGATGGAGCTCTCGAATTACATACGTTTATTGGACGGAAAGCTAGCGCCAACCGAGTTCGTCCAACATACTTTTTCGCCTCGACTTTATTCGGCGACGGCAGTGGTAATTACTGTAATAGTGTTAATATATTCTGGGACTGCTCTCGTACGTTATTTTTGTTATTCTTTTATAAACAAAAAAATATACATTTTAGAAAAGCGCAACTACTCTGACTTTAACTGAACTGACTCATTTGACGGATAATTATAGAGTTTGTTTTGGTACTGTGTATTATAAAAATACCTCCTTTAAAATATATTATTTATTTATTTTTAACATTTTTGTCACATTTTTGTTCAGTATATCAGATATTTGCCGTTGAATTTCACAAATAAGTTATAAGGAAGAATACACACTTTATGTACACGACGCTGGTATCGCGCGTCCCCAAAAAAAGGCTTTTACAAACATCGGCCTCATCGGAAGTTGTTACCATAGCTCTCACCGTAAATATTTTATGAATTACACATTGTGCATAGAAACTTATGTATGTAAATATTTTATTATCATATATGCACATAATATTACTTTTTCACATCTCTTCAAGGTTACTTCCTTTAATTTCCTTTAATGATTTTGTAGGACATTACCACTATCATATATACTATCTAATATCGACTAAACGCAATGGTCGTAGCTTCAAATCGCCTACTCACAAAAGAGTAAATCAACCATTCACTTACATGCAGTGTTTCAACAACATGAATGCGTAAACTACACTACGTAAGCTACGTATGGCTTAGTTGATCAGAGTGCTTGGACGGTTTCCAAAGCGGCGCGGGTTCTAATCCCGCTACATTCAAAATTTCATACGTTTTCTTGATATGTATATTTTTAATCTAATTATTATTCTCTAAGCTTAGTAATTTGTAGACAACCCAATTTTATAAGCAAAGTACGAATTTGACTTCTGTCAAACACAATACACAATATTTTAAGAAGCTAAAATATACTAAAACCTTTATTATTATTATTATATTTAAAAAAGGTTTACTGAATAATGAAAAGAGGACTGCACTGTAATTAAGTAACTCCACATAGTTTTTTATTAAGTGAAAATATGTATAAATTTAATTTCTTGCAATTTTTCGCAACGTAGTCTTACTGTATTTTATCTTTTATTTCGATTGTAAAATAGAAAATAAATGAAATATAATTGAATTTACAACTGTCATATGTAGGGAGATCTGCAACTGCGCCACGATGACGCACTTATTATTTTATATAACTGAGAAAAAAAATAAGCTTAAACAGCACAGAGTTCAGAAAAGAACATGTGAAAATGCTATAGATGTACTTACGGATGAAAGGTGCTGTTGGACTCATCGAAAGGTAACCCGGCTAGGAACTCTAGGATAAGGGGAATTGCAAATGCCCCTCAATGCACAATGCATGAATGTTGTCAATAACAACAATGTGAGGTTATATTCAAAATTTTCTTAAAGTTGTGATCAAAATGAAAGCGAGCTATATCTCCGTGGCGTATCTTCATTGTCCCTTTTTAATAAGTATTTTTTCAAAAATAGAACATAACAAGAGAGAAAAAGGAGGAAAATAATATTTTCGTGTAGCCAGTATTGTTTTGTAAACAACAGTTGGTAAGACCTTTGTATGGTGTTATCCATGTACTACAAGCACAAGTTTTAGTAATTTTTATATTTATAGTGTTCGTTTCCTAATGTAAAAATAGAAAGGTATATATTTTTATACTGTTAAGTTAAAGTAAATATTTTATCTCCTCGATAGGGAATCGAACCCACAACCAGTCGGTTTTACAGTCACATGTCGTGCCGCTGCGCCACGACTGGTTACCTCAGTCCTCTAGTTTATCATTATCATACATAATATTCTGTTTAAATTAACGCTGGAGCTAGATAAAGTTGTCCAAATTCCATATTTACGTTAAAAATTTATAAAAATATGCACTTACAAAATTAAGGCGAGGACTCGTAGTTAATTCGGCTTTTTCGCTCCGCTTTCCGTGTTAACCTTTTTACACGATTATTTCATAGATATACAACATTCCTTATTTATATAATTATTTAATATTTTAAGGTTCTTTAGTAATAGTAATTAAAAGAAGTATTTTTTTTAAATATATTCATATACTTTAAAGTAAGCGAAAATTTTAAAGTTCTAAATTACACATTTGAAATAAACATATTTAAATCACAAAATTAGGTAGACATTAAAACCAAATGAAATAAATTCAATACATGAACTATTCGGTTTTCTACCTTTACGTTCCAATCGGTATGTGATTTAAGATACTGGAGGAAGGTCACGTAAAAAGTATGAGGATCCCCCAGAGGGCATGTATGAAGAGGTTGATGACAGTGGACGAGGCGAAAGAGGTATGAAGAGACCGTAGCGCTTGGCGTTCCGTTCTCTCTGACTACCCGCTAGGGATAAAGTATGAAGTTAAATTAAATTAAGTTGGTATGTTATTTACTTTCGTCTCGTTTATTTTTTATAATTTTCTCTAATGTTCATGATATGTTTTTATATGATTATTGTTTTGTTTTTAAGGCTCGTGAATGTGTTATGACTGATGCTAGTTATTTTAGACGAGTTTATATATAAGCCAATTATATTACACACCTTAACATGACCATTATTCTATATATCTTTATTTCACTAATAAATAATGTAAGATATTGCGCATTTTATATAATATAACGTCAAGAATTTGTAAAGCGAATCGTCTCATCAACATAATCAGGCGGTAAGTATGAAAGAATTATTACCATCGTTTTCTAAGAACAGTTTTTCTAATTTTAATTAAGGTCAAACACTTGTTTAACTACACCACGATGTGTTCTTATAATGATATTTATATATTGTATAATGTAGTATTGTGATATTATTGAATTATACCACATATAGGTATGTGCATTTATAAATTTATAATTTGCTTTGCTCTTTAGTAATGCAACTTTTATTTATAAAAGGCACTGACATTTGTCAGTCAGTAAGACCAGTCGTGGCTTCGGAGTACAAGTTGGTGACTGTAAACGCGACTGGTTGTGGGTTCGATCCCCACTCGAAGTTATGAATTATTTATTTAAATTTATATTTTCATTTCTTCGCTCAGGTGTCGAGGCAAGGCGCGGTTGTTCCACCACTCAACACGTAATGCCCCCTGAATTCGATGGAAAATAGGGAATGTAGTGTAATAACACTAGATTCCCCCTTCCTACCTAGCGGTGTGCGTGATACAGCATGAAGCTGATAAAAAAAATCTAACATTTGAAGCATTTGCATTCTTTTGACGTTTCATATCCCCTTTACCTACGAATATATCTCTTGTTAGCTTGGTTACCACATTTGATTAGTTCTCTGGAGAATTTATCTTTGCTAGGAAACCTTATATTTCAAGATATTTCTTCCGTATTTACATACAATTTATCAAAAGATTTGCTGTTAGTTGTTATATATATGCAGAAATAAACACAAACAATATAAAGAAATATAAAATAGCCGACTGGTTGTGGGTTCGATCCGCAGTCGAGGAGATGAAATATTTACTTAAATTTATATTTCCATTTCTTCGTTTTGGTGTCGAGGCAAAGCGTGGCGTTGAGTCCTGCCATTCAACACATGAAGTGGGGAACGGAGTATCTTAACACTACTCCATGTGCTTACCTTGCGGTGTGCGGGATACAGCGTGAAACTGATTATTAAATACTAGCGTAGAGAGGGCGCATAGTAAGGACATACTCGGATCCACTTCGCGCACAACACACGTATGTATGTAAACTAATTAAAGCTCTTTGCATCCACTGATGGCACTTAACACGTCAGGCATCGTCTTTGTGAGTAAATGTCATCAATACTTATAACACAATCGTATCAGATCGTTGTCTGTACATGGAAGACATAGACATATATAATGAAAATTAAATAGAACCAAAAATAATTATTTCAAATAAAAATTGTCTGCTGTCCTGTGCATTTGTTCATATGAATGTTTGTTGCCTTTCTAATTTTCTACTGTACAATGTTTAAATTAAATTAACGAATTCAGCATAACTTCAACTTTACATGAACAAAATAGATTTCCTTAGCTTCGTGGGCTCATAGCTAAACGGAACACGGCTTAAATTGGCCCTATATCACGCGCTGATGAGGGGATGAAAGGGGCAAATTTGGATATAAAATTACACCACCGATGTAATTTTAATTTTATAGCTCCGAATAAAACCTATCTTTCTCTATGCATATTGGTACGCTTCTACAAAATCTAAATTAAGCCTAATACAGGCATTATTAATTAAACACTATTAAAATCTCCTGTGCTACGATAGTTCTGAAATTTAGCACAAAATGAAACTTATAATGAAAATAAAGAAAAAATCCGAAGCATGAAAAATTATGTATATTTGAATTGCATTGAAAAACCGCATCACAAATTTATGATTGATTAAATCATTAAAATTACAAACTTAGTGCATACGCTCGCTTCATGGAATTTTTCTGCTTTGATGATTTATACTTCTCATTGATCTACAATTCTTAAATCAATACGAAACCCTCGGAGAGTGAATTCAACTCGCACTTGACCAGTTTTTTATTATATATCTGAAATAATTAAATAAAGATACTTCATAACAGTTAGCACAGCAACTTCCTCTGAGAGTTAGACAAACAAGGCAAAGTGCCAAGAATAGCGATTAAGATCTTTCGCGTCTTTTAATGATATCATTTATTTGCTTTAACTGTCTAAATTACGAATATTTACGTTTTGCCTTTACAAAGAAATTAATCGAAAAAGTTATATGTATATTTTTTTATGAAATTCGTGAAAGTTTTTCAACTAGAGCTTTGAGAGCTTTTGTAAATTAGATGGCTTTTAGCGTTGACCAAACAGACCCACATTTGTAATAAGATTAAAATGGTTGTATACTCTTTATTTCTTTATTCATCCTTTAGCTATTTCAGTGTCCTTTTATGTCTTGAAATTTTGTAATATAGTTGCTACTTCCCTCCTTGATCCTTCGTTATTATACTATATCTTCCATTTACAACTTAATGTGCATAGCTAGTTAAAAATATTAAGATGTAAATATAATGAGTGAAGTAATATATGCAATTATTTCATTAACTAATGTCACGTAAATTTCTAAAGGTAATTTTATGCTCTGGAAGCAGTAAATTTGTTAGTTCTTACTTTTTTTCCAAGTCCTGGGATTTTACCTTGTACCTTCACTTTTTTACATCCTCAGAAAGTGCTCGCTGTAAAACTCCAAAAAGTTGGTCAATATGATAAACATCACAATGGGCATCATGTCGACCAACTTGTTCTAAGATAGCTTGCGAAGATAGCTTTATAATAATATATCTTACAGTTTAGACAGGTTGCTACGATTTTACCTCAGGTATTTAGATCTTCAAAATGAACTATACCCTATATGTTGCCGAAAACTAATAGCTATATGAACGACAGTTTAATTAAAATCCGTCCAGTAGTTTTGCAACACAAGCGAACAACAGACAGATAAATACGACCAAAGCAAAATTTTGGCGTTTATTACCTCGACAAGTAGTTCTTTTTAGCTTTATATTTGAATATGACTTTTTTTGTTTATATTGATAGATTATTCTAATATTTTGTACTCTAGTGACTATATTTCCTTTTCCGTATCGATTTTTAAACTATTCTCATTATGTTGTGTTCCTCATAGAGGCACTTGCCAATTAACTTTGAAGAACTTCACTTACATCACTTCTGGGCATACTTAATAGTAGGAACATGTTGCCGAGGAAATTAATTAACGTACGTAGATTCTGAGACAAAAATCTTCCAACCTCATAATTAGTTTAGGTCATTATTAAAAAGAATAATTACTATGTATATTAATAATATTTGATTTGAAAATATTATTATATTATTAAGTGAAGAAACTTTGAAGTGTTATATTATTTAAATAATAATTTGAGTAAGTAAAATATTTATTATTTCGCTGTATTTAATTCAAACCTTCCAAGTGTCATTATTGGATTTCGTTTTTTATTTCAGTTACCTATTACACTGCCAGCGTTTTTAAAATTTTCGTCGTTATTATATATTTTTAATATATTGTAGGACCAAAAGTCCAAGTTGAACGTGCCAGTGTCAGTCTTATAGGCTTATAAAGAACGAAGTGTGGAGTGCTGACGAACTAAGTGTAGGTATAAGAGGCCCTTCATAACAGTCATTAGGGCCGGCATATGGCTTTTGTTGAATTTTTTTAGACGAGCCTTCTTTTAAAAACTCGTAAGTAGCTTTCACTTAAGCTATAATAATTTTGTGATAATGCATTTTATCATCCTATCTACCTTATTAACTATTTAGATAATTAATATTTCTATATGAAGTCATCGCTGCCGCAGGAGTACAAGCGTTTGACTTGAACGCGATGTTTGTGGGTTCGATTAGCACTTGGGAGAGTGAATATTTAGTATTTTCTTTTCCTCGCTCCGGCAGAACGCAGCGGTTAGTTCCTCTACTAAAAATGAAACGAAAATATCTATTATGGGGAACGTGGGAAGATAAAAAAATATTTCTTAAAATGGCAAATTTTGCACGTATATTTTTAAAATACGTAAAATTTACTACTATATGCTAACCCCAAAAGTACCTAGAGGACCATATTATAGAAAATTATGAAAGCAATAAATTCTCTCTGTTCCGCGGAAGAAAGATCATTATAATGCGAACTTAAATCATTTTTATTAACTTGAAAATGTTAAATTTATACACCACGCCTACTGTAATTTCATTTAAAGTAACAAAGTATAAGAAAAATTTTGTACAATGGGCACGTACAAATGGTTTAGAATATTTTAATCTTATTAACATTGTACATTAACATGTATAATAATTATATAAATAAATACAGAAAAATGTTAAGTTTGAATTAATATAATATATTATCTTTGTGTAATTCATGTTTTCCAAAAATGTTGTCGTTACATTGTTTGTCATTAATAAATATTATTTGCAAAGAAATATTGAGAAGAAAAAAAAACATTTTTGTATCGTAGGCACTGTGCGTCAGTGGACAGCTTATGAAACAACAAGATGTATATTCACATTAGAGGATCGAATCCACAACCAGTCGGTTTTTACAGTCACACTTTGTGCCCCTGCACCACGACTGGCCTCGCTAAATATATACTTAGTCATTTATATTAATTATAATTATATATTCTAATGATCACAGTCCTTGAAGTCCAATTGGTATTTGACTGCGCGTCATAGACAGTATTTGAACAGAAAGATTAAAATACTAAGTATAATTTTAAAATAATGTTATTTTTACGAATAGATGAAAAAAGTGAAGCAGCAGCAGTACAGCTTAATATTTAAAGATATTTTAATGCTATTAAAGTATTTTTGAATAACTGTTATATTTTTAAAATTTTCTACATTTAATCTGCGACCGGTTCTATACGCAATGAAAACAATCTGTAGACGCGGTTTTTTTTAATACAAATAAAACAACTAGGTATTAATATAAAACGCTATAATATGCAAATAAATAAAAGTACCTCAATAGCTATTTTATTATAATGACAGCTATAACGTATTGTCTCATATATGCATAACGTAGACATTTTCAGTGAGGTATTGTTTGTCGCCTCTTGAATATGCGCAGAAAGAAATGAAGCGGTTACTTTACTTTGTATGTGATTCTTTGCTTGCTAATGGCCAATATGTGGTGCTGCGGTGCTTAGTGATATAAAACAAAGATATATATTTATAATATAACATGCAGCCTCTAAAATAGTTAGTTATTAGTTCGTTTTTAGTCTGATTTTTTACTACAAAATGTAATATCATGTTAAGATTTTGTGACATCGAAATATATTCAATGTATCCCTTACAAACTCACATTACATCGCTTAAGTTATAGTTCGACAGAGAGAGATATCCTGAACTGGAAGTATTTTAACTTAACTTAACTTAGCTTCACGCTATATCCCGCACACAGCAGGGTAGGCAGAGGGAACCTAGTGTT
>DVQM01001719.1:0-11420 GCA_018231645.1 Heliconius ricini | reverse complement strand
CTATGTTTTATTTATTTAGGAGAGATTCGCTAATTATATCAATTTTGACATAATTCATTTAAATATTATATATAATCTTTAAACATTTTATAGTACGGTCAACGAGTCATGACCGCTCTGAGAACCTAGCACAAGGATCAGAAAGCTTATCGCTAGGGCGGCCACAATTCATTTACTGTAAAAGAAACTAGAAATTAAGAAGTACAGCTATTTACATACAAAGAGATAATTTATATACTATTTGACCTTTGTACAATATGTTTAATAACTTCACTAACAATATGTAATGCATGAGCCAAAAATGGATGATTCATTTTTTTTATAAAAACTTAAACGAATAAAGACATATATTATTTGAAATAATGTAAATTATATATATCATTTGAATAATTCAATGACTATGTCACATTATTTTATGATTACTATTTTTTATTGTTGAAAAATGTATATATTAAACGGAATAGAAAGTTGTTTATTCAATTTATTAATAAAAGCTGCCATTTTTATTATTTTTAATTTTAAAAATTGCTAATAATATAAAACGACTTTTTTTTAAAAAAAAGTGGTGATCTATTTTCGTGATATTGTATATTTCTTTGTTATTATGAATTATTTAGTTTTTTTTCTCTCTAATATTTATTTTACATAAGTATTTAAACAGTATCTTATACTACATACAATATTGCGTTTTTTATTTAACAATTTCAAACAAAAAAGGTAATTTATCAACACTTATGCTTTGAATAGTCTTGCAAATTTAATAACTTTTACTTATACAATACTTAATCAATAATAATAAATGACACTAAAATAATAAACGTTAATAAATGCTATATTAATAAAAATAAGACTTAATACTACACCTTGGTTCAATCTAAACATTGTATTGCATATTCAATATTCGCTCGGAGGAATATTTATATTTTGAGACGGTCATATTTATCCCCAATTTTTTCTATCTTAATGCGGTATCCCGCACACTGCAGACTAGGCAGAGACACTTACGATCCCCACTTTCAGCCGAACTCTGCAGACATTGCGAGTTGCGTGGCGGAACTTAACGCAGTTCTTTGCCTCGTTACCAGAACGAGGATATGAAAATATAAAATAATTCGTTCTCGCGAGTGGGAATCGAATCCAAAATCGTTGCGTTTTCAGTCACACGGTTGTGCCATTTTTCCACATTAATGGTTAATTTAATCTATTCATAAATTTAAGTTTCTTTGCCCTTTCAATTATGCCACTGCGCATACGCAACGGGCAATGACGGAGTGTTGTTGAGTGGTAAAGGAGCTCTTATAAGACTTTGATCTTCATTAGTCTTCCCGTGCCCTTTCATATGTCTGTTCAGTGCACACTTTTGTATGAACGCTTGATTGCAAAGTTGACATTTATGCGGTTTCTCCCCGGTGTGGATCATTCTGTGGTTCCTCAAGTCTTTTCTGGCCATGAATTTCTTAGGGCACAGATCACAGGCGTATGGTCGTTCGCCTGAAATTTGAAAATACGAAAATAAATACGATATGAGGATGATAAGAGTTGATAAAATTTATATGCAATATTTTATTTAAAATATGTCTATCATATAATATATCATTCATATATATAAAAATTTAACTCGACACGCAATGCCTCCAGAATTCGGTAGAACTGAACGGAGTGTCTTAACACTAGGTTCCTTCTGCCTACCCTGCTGTGTGCGGGATACAGCATGATGCTGATTTGATATAAAAATTTAAAAATCACTTGTCAGGTAATTAGAAAAAAACTTTTTAATTTCAAGACGACACCGCATTAACCAACTGATCTTTTTCAAAATATTATTTTATTGTTTTTGAACAGACTGCAGATTATATAAGATAATTACATATATCATAATATTTAAAAAACCTGATACAATTACAGAAATATATTAAAGGCAGTCGTGGGGCAGCGGCACAGTGTATTACGTAAACACGATGGAATTAGGTTCGATTCCCACTCGAGTATGTGAATTATTGAGATTGAAAATACTGACCAGTGTGCGTCCGCATGTGTATTGCCTGGAAACTTCTACTTTTAAATGTTTTATCACAGAGTTGACACGAGAAGGGCTTTTCAGCGGAATGTGATCTCATGTGCTTCACTAGATCAGCCTGGAATTAAATACAAATGAATTAATTTAATATTTTTCTGTAACGGTAACAAGACAAAACTCGGCATTTCGTTCCGCCATTCAACACACAATGTCTTGGAAATTGTTCGGACAGCAGGGACGGATTGTGATTGTTACTCAGCTGTATGTGGGATACAGTATAAAGCTCTAAAAATATGGGAAAATATATATAATTATTTACAAAATATATGGGAAAATATATATAATTATTAATTATTTACGCCCACACAAACACTCGGAAACCTTCAAGAACACGCATTTACAGCACATCTCTGTTAGTACAGAGACAGAATATTTGAGGTTACATCTACATTGCACTTATTTTGTAGTAATACACAAAATATGTACCAGTAGAGGCCAGTCGTAGCGTCGGGGCACGAGCGTGTTACTGTAAACGCGACAGGTTGTGAGTTTGATTCCCACTTGAGGATATTAAGTAAGGCAAAGCGGGGCATTGCTTACGTCACTCAGCATGCAATACCTCGAGAATTTAGCGAAAAGTGGAGATACTAGTTTCCCACTGGCGTGAACTTAAAAAAAAACAACATACCTTTATATAAAACCTCATATCACACATAGTGCACGCGTAGTTCTTGATCCCGGTGTGTCGTATCAAGTGTATCTTGAGGTTCCCGGGTTGCGCGAACTTCTTGCCGCATTGGGAACAGCTGTAGTTCTTCTGATTGTTGTGCGTTTCTAGATGCATCTGTATTGGAGTTGTGGATTATAGGCAGGTGGGTGCGGATTCGATTTCCTACATATATTTGGGAATGTTGTTTTAATCGTTTAGTTACTCGATCGGATCGGTCTTGCAAAGCAGAAATAATATCTTGATTATATAAATTATAATATTAATAAAATTATATATGTTTCTATTTTTTTATTTATTTTTCGATAATTACGATTAATAAAAATAAGATTAAGGAAAAAATATATTTATTAAGATATTATACTGTACATTACGTAAAAGAATTTATAGAAAAGAATAAACGACTTACCATCAAAGAAGTAAAAAAATATATATAATAGTCACTTACCTGTAAAACTTTATGATATTTGTACACCCGCATAAGGAATAGTAGGGACAATACCTGAACTGAAGTTCACCTCAAACATCGCCTTTAGAGAACATCTTCCATAGACTTGTTACTTTGTACTTAATAATATATCATTAAGATACAAGACTAATTATTAATTTGTTATCCAAATAATCAAATATGTTGATTAAAAAATATTTTTTAAATATATTTTTTGATTCATTTGTAATAATAATTTTAATTTCCACAGAACAGGTGATGCGATATTTATTTAACATATAATGAAGAATCAATAGTCATATATCTTATATTATGGAGAGTAGAAGCAAAAAATAAAGCTTTCAGTGTTTCAAAATTTCAAAAAAGTGATTTGGTACATTTAATGACAATTGAAGTCAGCCACAGTTAGAGAAGACAATTGTTTTTACTTTGTCATATTTATTTTTAGAGGTGAAAGATTAAACACACAATATTTGTGTAATAGAGATTCTTTTATATTTTTACTTCTACCCACCATGTTTCTTTATGACAAACCTTGGGCTATATGAAGTTCGTGTAACAGCCGCATTCAATATTGAACTTCAAATTGGAGATTTCATTCAATGGGATTGAATGTCCTTTTTTAACATAGAAGAGTGGATTGAGAGTCTTTGTCAAGTAAGTGAAAATGAGAGGATTAATCTCAAGCTTGATTTATTTAAAGTGTTTCACTTGGTTACATATTATTATATTAAAAAGATATTAGATATAATGTTTAAGAAATATAGCTCTATTTTCCATTTCGAATATAAAGATTATATATTGAAAGATGAGAAGGATAGTTCAAAATATGGTTAATTTATTTAAATTAAACCAAGTTGCTCACACACATTGCTTTTGCGTTCAGAAGAGTAACATTCCAACAGTCCACCAGTAAAACTGAACATGGCGAGATCCCACAAGATGACAACCATAAAAGTATACAAGGCCGTTCTGATCTTATGACTCATAATTTAAAATATTCCGGTACAGCTAGCATCACCAATATAAACTTACTGGACGTTTTCAAGCAAGTGGTGTTTAATAATATTTTAACGACTTGAAGTTAACAATACTTAAATAGGAAATAATGAACTACAGCAATTACCAGAAGACTGAGTGAAAATCAACGCTTCAATACAGAAGAATAAAGAAACATAGTGTTCCAAACTTTACAATGCAATAATATGAGAAACACCTAAGATAAAAAAATATGTTTTTTTTTTATCTTAGACTCGTATTGAATTGGCGAAGAGATTAATGCCTAACTGGCACGTTCGGAAAGCCATAGATAAAAAACAACTATACCCTAATAAATAAAACTTCATTCGCTAAGAGTTTAGACTACAAATTAAGAAATTTCTTGTTTTACACACAGGGAATTAATTCATCTTATCTTAATAAACGTAAAAATATTTACAAAATCTATTTAAAAAATTTATATCTACAACTACTTCTACTTGTTGATGGTTCCAACTTTAAAATCATAAATTTTTGAAATTTGTTCATTATAATGAAAATCTCGTCACATGTTTGTTTGGCTCAATATTTCACTGAAATTATGGAATATTTTCAAGACAGATATTTTTTCAAGATTTAATAGGTAGATCAAATACCTTTTCAGAGCATATTGTTTACAAGAAAATAAATTAAAACTTTAATTCTAACACTACTCAACAACCAAAATTTTCTCACGCTGATTTTCAGTCTTTTTAAAGTAAAAAAAACCCTAATCGCAGTCTCAAAATGAACCCACAAAACCTAACGTTCATGTTAGAAGAATATAATTTAGAACTTCTTACAAGAAAAGAGGAAAATAAATACCCCTCAATCCACACCTCAAAAAAGATCCAACCAAATTCTAACCTTCAAATTGTAGGGCTGGACGAACTTCGCATCGCATATGTTGCAGTGGTGGCGTTTAACGCCGGCGTGTATGAGCTCGTGGTTCTTGAGCACGTTGAGGTAGGCGAAGCTCTTGCCGCACGCCGGGCATTGATACTTGCGTACCGCGGAGTGGATGCGCGCGTGCGAGCTCAGGCTGCGCAGCGACAGGAACGTCTTGTCGCACTGCTTGCACTTTATGTCCGGCTGCGGGTCGCGGGAGAATACATATAATATAAATAAGTGATGCAAAATGTGAGATAAACGTGGTGCTTCTGATTGATTGTATTGTTGAATGTGTTTCTAGATTTAAATAGTTGTGGTCACCAATAAGTACTGCAACAGATACTACTGTAGAAAGATGTAGTTTAAGAATCATCAATTTTTCAACTGTCATTCATTATGAGATTTTTTAACTTTCTGCCTATTTTAGATATTTTTTAAGAGATATTCATAAAACAATTAAACTAAGCACCAGTGGCCTTCTAGCTGCACTCAATTAAATTGCTATAAACTCAATTGTCTAATTATTTTCACACTATGTTAATTAAACAAAAAATACATATAAAAATAGTACCTTCTTCCCAAAATGTCCTCGCATGTGAGCTTCAAAGTTTTCATACTTTTGAAAGCTCTTGCCACATTTCATACATTTCATCCTCTCCCGTCTTCGTTTTGGACCATCTGGGTCTTTCGGGGGTCTTCCTGGACCTCTCCGCCTCCGCCTTTGCAAGATTTGACTGAAAGATATTTATTCTTTTACAATATTAACCTGGGAAACTAGTACTAAGACATAACATTTCTATTAAGATATTTCCCTTCCCCACTTTCCCCCAAAATCTTTAAAGATTGCATGTAGATTAGTGGAACTCCATGCCAGGCTTTTATCGTGTTGACAAAATTAAAAAAAAAAATCATATCCCCATATAGAAATCAAAACCACACTGTTACTGTTATGTTTACAGTTGCATGTTTGTGTCCTCAACCATAACCACAGGTCTCAATAATAATAACATAAAATAAAAATATTTGACTGTATAAATAAGTATCAATGTCAATTTAATTGTTTGCTTAGCTTCAAATAGTGAGAACCTAGTGTTAAGACATTCCTTTCCCACTTTCTACAAAGATTCATGGTATTAAGTGTTGAGCAATGGAACTTAACACGAGATGTGAGATGTCATATTTTACCTGATAAGAATAGCATCTGCAGAGGGTTTCTCTGTTTTATCTGAATTATCTATATGTTGCATGGCTATATTATTTTCATGCATTTTAACTTCATCACTGAGTTCTGTTATATTTACTTCTACAATGTCATTTCCATCATTTGTAGGTTGATCGTTTTTTGTTTGTAAATTCTGATAAAAAAAATATCAATTTTGTAAAAGAATATAAAAAAGCACATTTACTAAACAAAATATTATTAATAAGTAAAATCTATTACTCTGTTTACAAATATTTAAAGCAATGGAATAATTATGTAAAGATCATGTGAAATCATTTGAATTTCAGGCAGGTTAGGTACCATTGTAAAATTAATTATAAAATTGGAAATTTGTTGTAGAAAAATATCCTGCCAAGTCTGCCAAGAAAAAGCAAGAAACTCAATTGTGGCTACTATTAGGTTGTTGCCCTATCTTGGCAGAATTGCCTCCAAAGACATTTGTAGTGTCATGAAAGTGCTTGCAAGTCTATTAGAATGATATATAATTTTTTATTTGACTATTCACATACCTGTAATTTGCACTGTTGTTTCAATATAACATTGGATCGTACTACTACTTGTTTGAAATAATATAACTTGTTCAACAAATCCAGACATGTTTGACAAATAAGTTTTGGAAGAGCATCTGAATCTGATACCTGTAAATGATAATAAACAGTAGAAATATGATGTTACCTAAAAAGAACTCACTACATTGAAATTAATTTACCAAATCAAAGGTTCTACAAATTTATATTTTACTCATTGATATATAAAGAACAAAGAAAATCAATAAAAAACTGCAAATAAGAACAATAATTGGTCAAGGTATAAATATGTTAAACCCTAATTTCTAAGAGAAGAATAAGTCAATATTTCATCATTTAATGATGAATATGATTTCACTTTATTCATATATTTACCTCAACGGAAGTGCAATACTTAAATACGCCAGCAGAACAAGATGTAAATAAATCTTTTAATGGGCTCGTATCAGACAAACAAGCCCGACAAATCTTATTAAAGTCTAATATATGCGACATTATTACTTATCAATGGAAAATATATACAAACTCATTGATTATTTACAACAAATAAGTAAAGAACTAATCAATCAATTATACAAACAATTTAGTACAGACTATAAATATAGTTTATACTTAGACTACAGATAAGAATTTGGCATTTACATTATATGATTATGCTCGCTGTCCGCGGTGTTGCCATATTGTCCGAAATGAAATCGCTATATTTTTCGGCGAAATTACTCAGATTATGGACTTTCATATACAGAAAAATCAAAGCTCGTTTCTCTTTGATACCAGCGACAGAGTTGGCCGAAAACTTGAAAGTAATTGCAGGTTGTCTTTAACAATACACAAAAGTTATTATTAATATGTCCTTTTTTGAGCTTCAAGTTTCATACAGTTATTAAGCTTGTAGCACGGCAGGCAGAGTGTTAAGACACTTTACTCCTCACTTTTTGCTGAATTCCTCTCGCTTTACCATTTAATATGTCCTGCTCGTTAAAACAATTATTTATCAATACCATATATTTTAATGTTAGCCAACTTGGTTACGCTGCAATATTTTAGTTAAAAAAAGAATTCAAGGGAGTCGCCTCCTTCTGTTCTTTATTCAAGATGGACGATGAAAACATTGTTATTTAACACGAAAGTAATGTTGATGTTACTACTCCCACAGAAAAACAATATTTAAAATAGCTTATTAAAACATGGCAAACTTATCCAGAGCTATAGGATACTTTTATTGAAGCATATGATGCTAAAGTAAAAAATATTGTGCACCAAAAAAGCTTATCCATATTTAAAAAAGAAATTCCGACCAAATAGAGATATTTATTTTTAAAAGTGACTATGTCTCATACTCATTTATTTTTTTAAATTATTCTTTGTTAGTTAAATTAGCCTCACACTTTATGCCGCTCACAACAGGGCAGGGTGGGCAGAAGGAACCTAGTATTGGGAGTTTTCCGCCGAATTCTGAAAGCATTGTGTGTCGAGTGGCGAAACTCAACGCTGCGCTTTGCCTCGACACTAGAGCGGGAATCGAATACAAAACCTGCCGCATTTACAGTCGTACTTTGTGCCCCTGGTTCTATCTCTGTTGTAGCTCATCACCGTTCTAATAAAATAATACGTGATTAAATTCCGCCAATCTACACTTAAAATTAGGGCGGAAAATAGATAATGGACTGTGTTGATATTAAGACTCTGTCTAACGTGCTATGTGGTATTTGAGATACCTACTTACTTTTTGAAAAGAAGCAATTGAACTGATATCGAAATGAGGTTATCCCTTGGAGCTCTTGAATTGTTGTAAAATAACTGATAAAAACAATAAATGTAGTACGCAAGATACTTCACAAAAGTTTAAAGATATAATTAAATTGCAGCTGGAATGTCATTGCACATTAAGTGGATACTTAAATTCAATGTTTTCAAATAATTTGCTGTTACCTATATGATAAGGACGCTTTATTTCACTAGAAATAAGAATATTAAAGAGCATTGAGTAGGTGACATGGAATATATACTAATAAAATTAAAACACGGTACTTTTGTAAACAATATCTAGAATATTTATTTCCCAAAAATAATAGAAATATATGTAGTAAGAATAAAACATTTTTATTCATCTTCTATTAAAATCTCTTGTCCTTAAAGTTCGTAAAGGGCCGATGTTCTTGTTTGTATTTAATTATATGTAAAATAATAATTTTCTTATTCCTAGAGTACGAAAATATTCATATTTGGCACCATATGCGCCTCATATTATTGTGCGAATTTATTGCACAATCTTATGGAATGAGCCAAGTACTGCCTAATACAGAAAAATAACGTCTGTCCCTATTAACGTTATAGGATGTGAAAATCGGCTACATTACAGTTGAGCCCGTCATTTTTTTATACAGAGTATTTCTATTATAACCACTTTAAATGAAACTACAGATTTAACTACTCTATAAAAATATCTGCGTTTGGTACTTTGGTTTTAAATCATATAGTATATATATGTCCTATTTAATTATCGTATTCTAAGAAACAGGAAAAAATAATATGCATGTACAAGTAATTGAATAAACATAATTTATTAAAATAAACAAACAAACATAACTTATTAAAACAAACAATAATGCTTAAAAAATATATAGGTATATAGATTTATAAGTTATATTGTCTTTTTTTCTCATTTTTATTTCTGAAAACTCATCAATAAGTTTATTGTAATTAATAGAGTTATTTAATAAGTCTGTTTCTATATAAAGTAAAAACTATAAACGTTTTAATTTTCATTGACCTAAGGTGGATCTTAAAAAAAAATTATTCTGACTATTACTGAAAATGATTTTTCACCGCTTGCATTGCTTATTGGAAGAGTTAAGTAAACTGATATTTAAATTTGGAAATGTTGCAATAATATAATTTTCCTGTATAAATGACCACACGGATGTAGGCGAAATATATTTTCTTTGCTAATAAAAGTCTTAAATTGTAACAAGAATTCATTATAAAATTAAAAACCGAATTTTGGTGCCTCAAAAATTACGGGCCCTGGGCAGTTGCGTAGGTTGCTTAGGCCTTAGCCCGCCCCTGAATACAATTAAAATAAAAGAGATTTTTACGCCGCGCATGTCTCATTCGAAATCACGTCGTAGGTAAAGGCGGCGATGATCAATTGCGTAAAATAGAACGAGCAATTTCTAGAAAAGTTCAGATCCGTAACGCTTAGTAGTATTGGTGTAATAGTGGGTGTTTATGTTTTAAGTATCTATTCGCAACTGCACCACACAAAATACAGTATAGATAAACATCGTGGAATGAAAAAAATCCTACGTTTAACGCTGTTGCGCAGACGCTTCCAACTTCGCTTCGCTTCTCTTTTTTCTTCCTTTAATAAAAATCTACATATTTTTAATATTAAAACTTTTTTATTAACCACGTATAACACATTTTAAACTTTGACGAGCTCTCCTGTAAATTTGCCGATTTCAACATCCATAAAAGTTTGGCTACAATATTTGACATTAAAATGATCACTTTAACAAAATCTTTTGTTTTGTGCATAGGATTCTGGATCATGTTTGCTATATGATGGAAGAGATTGAACACTGAGAGGAGAAGATATACGAGGAGAGTTATTAATAACTACCGAATCACGATGTAATATTCGAGGGGCAAATGGGGACACATTTGCCCCTCGAATATTATTTCATTTATGAACTTCTTTGCTAACATCTGCTCAGTTTTTGACATATTTTGGAGTTTCACTGCCCACGCTGCAGCTATTGTATTATAATAGTTAGGCAAGGTTTTAAAGTATTCACAAGACAAGTGTGTCAGCTGTTCGGATATATCTCTTGGCTGTTTTTTCTTCCTAGGGGGTTCACGTTGTGCCTGCAAAACCGTAAAATTTTAATATAATAACTGAAACAGAATAATAGCAAGAATACTTTAAAGTATTGTGAAATGTTTAATACAAGTTTATCAATGTTTGGAAGAACATTTAGATAAAAACTTTTAAACGATTGATCTTCGTTTGTTCTATCTTTTTCACGAAACAATGCAAGCCTATATAGCCTCAAACATAGTTTGTGACATGATATGTTTTTAATAAAACCTCTTTATTAACATGACTATTATCCAATTTATTATAGAATACTAGCGGCCGTCTCGCGGATTCGGCCACATACCACCTATAATTATACACACCTATGTTGCATTTCCAGCATAATTTATTGTATTTCCATAAGATTGATTATATAATTTATACATTCAATATATTTTGAGAAAGTGCAAGTTACGTGGTTGCTTGCGAGGACGAAATCCGCGGCAAGGGCTTTGTGCTTGCTGAGCCTTGAATTATATTAATTTTACTTTTTCTCTAAAAGTACCCATACGTTCAATTTACATGCTATAAAAGTTAAAGGAACTTTAATGAAGATAACTTCATTAAATTTCCTTGATAATAGAATAATTTTTACGTCTAAGTTAGAACTAAAAACATTAAATGTTTTTGTAGTACAATGTACTTACATATATAATACTAGCGGCCCGCCCAAGGCTTCGCCCGCTTAAAGTGCATGATTATTGATCTA
>DVQM01001718.1:0-11422 GCA_018231645.1 Heliconius ricini | reverse complement strand
GAAACTTTACAGTAGTATAGCTTATACATCAGAATAACACATAGGCTATAATTTATGTATAAATTTAATATAATTTGTATATAATATAAGTATAAGCGGAGCGAGTTAAGGTCGCTGATATTTTATATGATTGTACTCTATGTACTGTAACGAATGTAATATACTGTGAAATAACAAATAGTATAATAAAGAACTGCAGTTTCTTATTTTGTATTTTTCTCATTTGTACTCATCTTTGCTTGTACTGTATGAAAATAGATCATCTTGATAAAATACAATGGAATAAAATGATCGATTGTTGCCGACCAAAGACTCTGCGGAGTGCCGAGTAACAACAAATAAAATAAAAAAAACTACTTCCACAGCAATTCTTGTATCTACTATAGAAATAAGATGATGAATTCATTTGAATGTACATCTGAAATGTGGTTATAAGATCTGACGTTAAGCCCGACAACCAGCGCCGTGCTATACAAAAACGACAAGTTACTTCATAAACCTCAGCGTCCCACAATCCGGTCGGTGTTCGTAGCGTAGCGTACGTAGCGAGCAGCATCCCTCGAGGCGCCCTCGAGGCGTCCTCGGGGCGCCCTCGGGGATCTCCTCCTCTGAATCGCGCATAATTTCTTTTCCTCCGACCAATTTCATTTTAAATTTATTCAAAGGAGCCTCGTTTCGAACAATGCTTTATTAGAGGTTTAGCAATTTTTCATATTGAATTATGACTTTTATGAAAATCTCCCTCGGCGGCGGCAGTTGTTTTTCTGAAAGGCAAATAAATTGAAAGACGGAGGAAGCAGAGATGGCGCTGAGTAGATTACGGAAGCTTTGAGAAGATAATGTTCCTGCATTTTTGAAATTATAAATAAAAAATTTAGAGAAATAAAAAAATGTAAAAAGGAAGTACAATTTCTAGAGTCGTCGTTGTGCATTAATTTATTTTAAAGTAGGATTACATTTTACAGAGAAATCTGGTTTTAATATATTTTTCTATTAAATAGGATATATTTGGAAATTGGTCCCTCACAATTTTGTGAAAATATGCTTAAGTGTAAGATAATAGAAGATGAATCATTCTTTACTCATTTTGACATACAGCAAGAATAACAGATGTTTGTAGATGTTTTTACAGTTTCTTATATCGTTTGGCAATATAGAGTTGTTGTATAATATTTTTTTAACTCAATGTGATTAACTGAGTTTTATATTTATTTGATATTTTAATGATTTTATTACACTTATTATTATTTTATTAGATATTTTTATAAAATCGTTACAACTTTCTAATATTTATTTAATGTTCATCAAGTAACGGCTTATAGCTCAGTGGCCAGAGGCATTCTATATTTTAGAGCTGGGGATTCATATACTGCTACGTCCAAATTAGTCTCCCTTTAGTGAGCTCCCAATTCTTACAATGTATCAATGTGTATAATAAATACATATTACTTCTGAAATAACATCGTATTTTAAATAATTGATAGGTCTTAATAAATCTGTGTATTATATCTCTCTATACCCTTTCCGTTGCTCAGGGACTTTACCGATAATGACAAAACTGTTGCACCTTGTAAGGTATTGTAGGTAGGTTAGGCAGTGCAGGGAAGCTCTAAGAAAGGATTTATTATATTTCTTATAGAAACAAGAAAATTGAGTTCTGTTTGTGTCATAAAATCCATACATCCTCAAACAAATTTGCGGGCGACTACTAGTTTTTCATTAAAATAAAACTGCATGTGATGTGAGGGTGATCACAAATACATGAGCTCTTTTCCATCATAAGAGTAATGACGAGTTCTAACTGAAGCACTATTCGTATTCATATTATATTTGTGTAGGTGTTACTTGGAGCGGAGTAACAGGTGCTAGTGAAGGGACGATGTGACACTATAAAGTATATTTGCATCTGTGATAATATATTATTTTATTTTTATTGAAAGGAATTGTTTATACAAATATCAATTTTAGAGACTGATGCTTTTGGTAAAACTTACCCATTTAGTAAAGCAATTGCTTAGAATTTTTGGGAATTGTTCAGTTTGTCTGTGGATAGTATTAGATTAATTTCTTTTTATTTGTTAAGAAATAATCAACTCTAATAATGACATATAAAAATATTAAATCTTGTTAAATACGTACTATTTACGTGTAATATTGTTCAATTTCCTACGACTAAAAGACCACTGCGTCCTCAAAGACAATGTATATAGAATATACTTATACTATATCTATCTATATAATTAAAATCCTATGTCGGCAAAGTGATTAAAAATCCCATTCTTTGAGCACTTTAAATTCCTGCTGTATAATGAATTCAGTATCATTACCAAATGCTATTGCAATGACTCTATGTAGAGTTTGCGCACTCTCCAGTTTATATGTTAGACTAAGTATATAAATAGAGATATAGTACGGTCGACGAGTTGTGGCCGCCGTGTAGTTGGAAGCAGTTGGCTGTGCAGATTTGATTTTAGGATTTTTTTTACTTTTGATTATTTTCTGTTCGGTGAACTTTCAGTGAACAATGCGCAAAAGTTCCAAAAACCTACCTTCAGGACGGCCACGACTCGTCGACCCTCCCGTGGCCGTGGCTGTAAGTACATGGCTGGTTTACATAATTACGCGCGTAATGCACACACTCGATGACAGTCCTCATTATGCAGATGAGGCGTCTCATCCGGCACTCTCGCTGAGTAATGATTTTTACAACTTTTTTGTAGACTAGCTTTTCACTTGGTTGCACTTGGTTTGCTTTTTTTTGCATTTTTTATTCTGAGTTCTTGGTTCTATTAAGCAATGTTAGCTTGGATTAGAAGATGAAACGCAAAGAGATCATAATAAGATCAAAAATCTCAATAAAGTAGATAATTAGATTGACCAAATGATTCCAATCATTAAATAAAGGTCACTTAATGGAAAAAATACTTCTTGCGTTTGTCATCTCATGGTAGCCTAAGGTGTGGTAGATGAAAGGGAATATATGAGAAGACCAAGAAGGATACGTATAAATATACTTTTGAAAGAAGTTACATATAATAATGAATGTTTCCCTGATTACAAGTGGTGTTCAAGTGTTCACAATAATATATGTAGTTGTTCCATTTGATGATTCGTTCTTTGAGGTCATGAGATCTAGATGCTTAGTAGGTCGGTAAAGATGACTTATCAAGATATTATTTTTATAACCCCTAAAAACTATATCTAAATAAATCTTTAAGCATTGCTTTTGTCATTAAAACTTGAAACCTATATAAACAAAATGTTTTTTTTTAAATTTTGCATCATATTTTACATTCTGAGATAAAATTGCTTCAATAGCTGTTGATTATAACGTAAACTCACATAACTAACAAAAAAAATAAACATAAAATAAATATTTAGCCCAGTATAATTCATGATGGCTTGGCGGGGCTCGGTGGGGCATGGCGGGGCACGGCGGGGCTGTTCCCCGGTGGGCGCGGAGACACCCACATTACTTGATAGTGCATTTTATATATTTTTACATTTGCGCACAAAACGCTCATTACGGAATGCATTTGCTAACGAACGAGATGAATCTCGGCAACGTACATAACGCCGTTGGAGATAGTCCAGGAGGTGGAGCTGTGTTTGTGATTCGAGTAAGATTTGTAGTTTTAAACTTCACTGTCGTGTATTATGTATGCTGTCTTTCATTTGAATGAATGTCTTGGATTTCTCATGGAAGAACACTGTGCTAAAGTTTTTAGTGTACTTATTTGCTTATTACATGCTTTTGTCTATTTTTTCACATAAAATATTTTATATGTTAGCACCTGAATATAAAATAAATACATATTTTAATTATTGGGTACTTACATATAGATTTGTTTTCAGTGCAGGACATAAATATTAAGTCTAATTACGCAATACTGCAATATTTTGGACTCTATTGTAATTTGTTAGAATTTTAGTTATTAGTTAAAAATCTTAGGATGCTTCTGTGCAAGAAAAAGGAAAATACATTTTTCCTTTTTTTTGTTCATCCACGTTTAAAAATAAAGCGTTAGCTGATGAATGACGATCACTTTACAAGAACAATGAAAAGTTGACTTTAGGAGCAAGCCATACCAAGGGCAATAGTTTTATTCTCGGAGTAATAAAATTAAAAAAAAGAAAAGAGAAATAAAATTAAAAAAAAATCTAAGCATTCATAGTTCGGACAATATTTCCAACCACCCCCTGAAGTATATAGCTCAAAAATGGCCGGGCACATGGCTAGAAGCTTTGTCTTTAGGTAACGACGCAGTTCCGCCCAGTAACGATGTCCCGTTAATGACTCGCCTCCCCCTCACCTCCCTCACCTTCCCCCGGTCCCCTCCGAGCCGTCATCTCAAAACAATGACATTATAGTGGGAGTAGTTATATAGCGCTGGCTGTGAGGCTGCAATATCCTTTATTGCTGGGGGAGGCACCATTATGTAAATAACGTAGGTGATAGTTTTGTTTAAGTCGATGGCTTCAGAGGAGCCGAGGTGTTTTTACATTAAACTCAACGCGGGCATTGTCTCCTTTATATAGGGCTTTATGAAGTGCGTGACGTTCGCTCGTTCTATTATAGTTGGATTTCTTTTTTGTTTTGAGCGGATGTTGCGTGGTGACGCGACGTCAGTTCCGTTGTGGCTGATGGAACAGTAGAATAACCTAGTCTAGATGTGCGCAAGGCAGGCATCTTACATTAAACAATTTAATAAATAAATTCTCCCGAAGTATAACAAAAATATTTGAAATTGGAGTTGCTTATTCTTACAACTACGAAGAGTGCAATTACCTCTTAACAAAATTATTTAAATTGGTCTAATTTTCGTGTAAAAAGTTAAAAACAAGTCTATTTATTTCAAAATTTAAAAAAAACGACACAAAGAAACCTTTTTTACGCAACAAATAAAGCAATAACTCGGCTCAAATATATGTAAATGGGACGTTCCTATGAAACATGTTAGCTTGCATGTATGAAAATACCTATTTGAATGAAGAAATCAGGGTCGCCAAGTTATTCCATTTCGCCCTCAAGTGATTGTGCCTCGATCGCTGCCTACATAATAAATCAGGCTCCAACGAGCGGAAACTCGTGACTCGGCACATATCATTATACGAGAATACCACACGACTTTAATACTTGGCTTTACTTGCTCCTATATTTTTTTTGTTTTATTTAAATTTACATATTGTAAAAATGATAATAGCAATTTATATATATTGTTAAAATAATTTGATATACGTTACTACGAAGTTATTCTGAAATCTAGGAATCTGAACCTATAAAATAAAAATGAACAGAAAGTTTAACCTAAAATAATTGTATCACTACGACATCACATCACATCACTAAATGTAAACGTGATAGACGCAGTTAGTCTTTATTCAATATTAGTGTATAAAGTACTTGAGACGAGTACGTGCTTCATTTGAGCCCTATCTCAGAGCCTACTCGCAAGTGTAAAAGATAAAAAAATACAGGGAATTATCAACGGTTTTTGTCTCTACATTCAGCTATTTTGTTAAATCGGTGTATTTTTTAAGCTTACTGCTCACTTACTTTTTTAAGCACTGTACTTTCGTCCATTCGTTCCGTCTGGAGTATAATAGACAAAAGAAAAGTAAGGAAAACCTCGTAGGCACTAAGATATTCCATACACATAAGACTTGTAAAAGTTGTGTTGTGTGTTGTAAAGTAAAGATTGTATACTAATAAGTGCCTATGTAGATACTAATCGTCACTCGCAACGTTGTCTGAAGGAACTTAAATCATATAATAGAAAATTCTATTTTATTCCCGTTGCGGTAGAAATTATGATCTCCTCTCTCTTGTACTCATCCTACCTAGTGTGTTTGTGGCTTGTATTACAGTCACTCACTAACCAAAGACTTTCAAATATCAAATACAAATTTTGATGTATGAAATAGATTATTTTCACTTTTAGCATTTTTCGTATTAACAAAATACAATTATGTAATATTAAATATATGAAAGAAACACTGAGTGTGGTGGGTAATTATTTTAAAGATCACTTAGACTTATTGTCAATCACATACAAAAGACATCAACGCAAACTATTCCCGCCCACCTCGCTACGTAACGAGTTCGTGTGAACTCACAAACACTGTAATATCCTCATCCTCTTATTTTCGCTGAAAATACTGAAAATAATCTAAAAAAACATCACAAGAAGACGGAAAAAGTAAATTATACATCTACGTAATGATCGTGGTTCTCAAAGAGCGGTTTTCATTTTCAAAGGTCTTTGTAGGGCCCTTCGTTAGAGCGGGCAGAGCACAAAGACTGCGCCTCAACAAAATAATATGGAAATGCGAAATGAAAATATCAGAGAAGCAACCACTCCACTACTCCACCACTCCTCCACTCCTCCACTCCGCCACTCCAATCAGTCCACAATATTTATAATTCTAAACATCGGAAAATATATCTTACACTTTGAGATGCAGACGGTACAATCGGTTTGTGAATATTTCCGCACTTTTCTTATGTATTCTTAGTGAGATACATATATTGTATGTATTGATGTCTCTTTACGTTTAAGTGATTTGTTGAAAGAGAAGAAATTAACAAGATATATATAAAATAGCAGTCAGACTGTCAACTCTGACAAAATCAGCTTCTCTTTGGCTACGTGATTTACTAGATGTCACTAAAAAGATTTAGTAAATATTATTATTCTATTGAAATTACTTATACTAATGGAATTTATAAAACCAAGGAAGTGAACTTTATTAGTTAAACCACTTATTTTATTATGGTCATAAAATATTGGCTTCTAATTACTTGTGGCTTCTCCCGCTTGCCCAAATGCTGTCACTCAGGCTGTGTAGGCTCTCAAAACTCTCTCGTTTTAGCAACAATTTTCAGTGTCACTTCACTTCTATTTATCGTAGTGATATGTAATATAGCTTTCTTGATAAATGGACCCCCCAACACAAAAACATATTGTTATATCACAACTAGCTGTTTCTCAGATTGGCGCGTTCGGGCGCTCTTATTTGGTTAAAAAATAATTTCTTCAGTTTAATTTAATATTAAAAGATATATCCAGCTGAAAGCTATCTCCGCAGATAATATATAAAGGCCGATCTTGCCGTCCCTCAGGGAAGTGGGCACCATATATGACTTGCTCTAGATTTTTCCATCTAATGTAGAAGTGAGTGTTTATATGATGAGGGTATAAAATATTGTATAAAAATAGTGTGTCTTACTAATACTGTAAAACATTATACGTTCAATATGTATAAAAATATGTACAATATTAATGTTTGTATGAAATACATTTTAACCTATCATATATGTGACGTGCTTTTGCAATGTAAATTTGGCAGTTTTTCTTTATATATATAGCATTTTTTCATATTCACTTGATTGCCATAAACAAGATTGGTATCTATTACAAGTTATTAAAACTAGACTAGTTTTAGTAACTTGTAATTGATATATAAATCGCGACGTTGAGTTCCGCCGCTTGCGTGGAGATTAGAGTATATTACGGAGGGAGTCGCTGCCTGCTGTACAGGAATAACAGTGATGCTGATTCGGTTGACTTATATGTTTTTGTGCGATTTCAGGCCAATATTTTTACTTACGTTTTTTTTTAAACTATAGAAATGCTTAAAACTTAACACATTCCATTATAATCAAATATGTATTTAGTATTAAGTTTACTCCATTTTTTATATAATTTTATAAGTGACACGCACACACCGCTAACGTCTCAGTATACCGCTCACATAGGAAGCAATTTCTTGATAAATTTCCAATAATACATTAAATGGTTTCGCCAAAACGAACGTATTTATTGAACGTATTGAATTGGTTCTTCATCCGTTCGAGCACAATCATCGATCGTAATCCCTTTACAATCAAAGGCAAATCGATCGCATTTCAAAGGACGACAAAGGCTTTTGAGGCGACCATTGCTTTCAAAAATTGACAACCACAGGTATTTGATAGTTTGCGTCTCTCAATACGCGCCTCTCGCCTTAAGTGGATTAAAAACGATAAATGCGGTTAAGAAATGACCAAATGTCAATTGTATTGATATCACTTTGTATTCTTGTTGATGTGAATGTAGAGTGCTCTTTTAGATATACATCTATATACATAAAAGTGTTCCGTTACTAACTGACGGACAAACAACGGACAGATAGAACTACTGGATTTGGAAAGATGAATTATGGCGTAAAGAGAGGATTCTTCGTCGCGCCTGCAGGAACGAGAATAAATTGAGATTTACCATTTTACGTGTTAAAGATAAAGTAACAGGCGACGAATAGTTTAAATATTAAATTTATAATAATAATGCGTTTGGACAAATCATATCTAGTAGTGTAGGTGTCAACGTATTTTAGTTTACGTTTTATTTAATTAAACATTACATCATATGAAATTGTTCCTTGATTGAAAGCCTAACTCAAGATTAATTAACGACATAAAAAAACCTAAATTTAAATATTTCATTTTCGTCTGTCAATAAACGTGACGGTTTTGACTTCGTTTTCAGGGTAGTTAATAATTTATTTATTTTATAGGTAAAGTAACAAGACCAAGCGCAGAATTTTCATCCACAAATCAATACGCAAAATCTCGTAAACTAAAATTCCGAGAAAAAAAGCGGAGTGTCTTATCTATAAGTTCCCTTTACCTTTTTTCCTTTTTCTCTAAACTCTAAATAACTCATTTTGCTTATGGGAGCAGCCCGCATGTTGTCACATTCCAAACAAACGTGTCATCTTTCAACAACTATCGTCTTTTCTATTCCGGGATTTGACGTTATTATGTGAAACGTCACACTCTTGACACATTTAAAAGGACTGTTTTGAGTTAAGTTACGAGCAGTTTCTGCAATTTTATATTTGATATGTTTATAATTGAAAGGAAAAATTATTTGAATATTGAAATGTTTATTTTTTGTGTTGAAATTCATAAATCGTTTATATTTTATGTACCTACTTCTGACTCAAGCGACAATATTTTTATTTATAATATGTTGATGTTGATTTAACTACTGAATATTATTAGAAACAACAAATACCTAATAAAATAGGTGGCTTTAAGATACAAATAATTAAAATATAAACTAAGCTACCCGTTGCGACGTTGAGTTCCGTCACACAATATGAAATGCCTCCAGAAATTGATGAAAAGCGCGAAAATGTGTTCTTGGCCACGCAGTGTCTTAACGTTAACATTAGATTCTCTCTGCTTACTCTGCTAAATGTGGGATACAGCTTTTGAGCTTCAGGTTAAGAGACAATTGCCTCCGTTATTTCGTTCCAGGGTTTATTGATACAAAATCTATACAAAAGGTGTAGTCAATATTAGTATGTCTGTTTCTCACATGGTAGGGACAAAGGAAGTTTTGTAAGACACTGTTCACTTTCCGCCATCGCGACGAAATAAAAAAAAACTTTTTCTTACTATTTCTTGTGCGTAATTAAAATATTTTGTTATCAAACAATAAGGTATAAATGATAAACGACTAAAAACAAGTGGCTTAGTAGTAAAAAGTTAATTTAAGTCCTGGCTCCATCATTGGCAAAGTTACAAACCTGAAAGTGATGAATTTCACTTAGTACTGAGAAATATAATAAAATTCAAATTATTTTATAATATAAAACAGTGTTTGAGGAGTCGCAACATATTGTGTAGTTGTTATAACGATTTCTAAAGTATCTGGAGCGTGAGCTAACCGCCGGGACATTGGACTTAACGGATAATGCAATTGTAAGCGTGTGCTTTGACTACAACGACAACGGAAATTGTCAGAGACAATGGAATGATATAATTTTTATACTTTATAGCTTCACGCTGTTTCCTGCATATAACAAAGTAGGAAGAGGGAACTTAGAGTTAAGACACTCCGTTTCCCACCTTCCATAACATCTTAAAACACTTTTGAGTAGCGGAATTAAAGCCGCGCTTTTTAAGTAGAAAATCATAGCGAACATAATTTTAGTTAACCCATTTAAACATCTTTCTACCTCTCCACTTCTACACACGCATCTATACACTAAGTGGTACAAGTGCCATATAACGTGCTCAGAGCTAGAAAAATATACATTTAAGTCTAACCTCGAGTGGTTTATTACCTTTGAAGAGTTCCACTATTTAGGTCCTGGCTCCATCGTCAGACCAGCTTGATGACACCATATTGCTGTATCATCACAATCGAGGTCTGTATCAGATCAAAAATCGATAACTTTTTTATTTGTTAAGATAAAGAATTGAACTTTTGCACAAGCGTAAAGTATAAAATAGCGCTTTAGGGAAAATTCAGATATTATACTTTTATTGGAGTATATATAAAAAAAATAATGAAAAAGAAAATATAATAATTTCCTTAGTCCACACTACTTGTAGAAGTATTAAAAATGTATTATTAAATTAGTTTAGTAAAAAACGATGTCTCTTAAGCTGTTATCTATTTGAGTAAGTTAAACAAGTATGATTACACATACTTGTTTAACAAAATATTAAATTAACAAAAACTGATTGACAAGAAGAATAATATCAGACATGAATGTATATGATAAGATGAGTATATTATATTTAATTATACTTGGTGAACTTCGGGATCCATAGTAAGTTCATTCAATTTTAAAAGATCTAGAGTACCTTCATCAAGTGCCTTCACACTTTTGCTATACTGGTACTGGTTTCTATGACTGGAAATGTACGGATCTGATGTGTAGAGAGGAGTATGAAATACATCCTCATTTGTAGCTGATCGAGAGCACTTTATGGAGGCGAACTTCTGATAATCCTTGTTACAGGATTCTTGTGCACCTTCTGCATTCGTCTGATCTCATTTGAGTTTTAATTCCTGAAATACATGTATTGCGCTTTTGTTAAATCCAAATCAATGAAAATATTTAATGCATTTTGCTCTGGCTTGCGTTTTCTATGACATTCAAATATAGAGACATTGTATCTCGATCAGCAAGCCACAGTTTTTCCACGAGTTTTGCTTCTATTTCTCCTCCTCTGGAACGTAAGCCCTGAACGTAGGCATTACAAATGTGTTTACAGCCATATTCACTAAATAGCGTGGTATTTTTTCGCCTCTTCGTTGATTCTGATGAGTCCCCATAAGAGACACAGGGTTTTCCGCGTTTTCCAGAAGACATCGATGGTGACTTCTCAGGTGCTACTTCTTTAATGATTGATAAAGTTAACAAATATTCAGAATCTAACCAATTTTCGTTATTTTTTAAAAATAATGAAATAAAGATAATGTTTAAAACGAATCTTTTTACCGGGACGCTTCTGTTCATTATTTATTAAAGGAACGAATGAAATTCTTTGAAATGTCACTGATAATAAAACATATATTGTCGACTGAAACATGATACTTTTCTTTAAGAAATATTAATAGATAATATTGATTGCTTCAAG
>DVQM01001717.1:0-11423 GCA_018231645.1 Heliconius ricini | reverse complement strand
CCACGGCCGGTGTGTCGCTCGAACTTGGCGGACACACTGCCGTGTGTCTAGATACGGTAGCCATACTCTTATATAAAGTTTTTTTTACAATACAAGATTGACACTATAATACAACGTATTAGGAGATGATAGATTTATAAATGTATGTATGTATACTTTTGTTAGAACCAATATCATTATATGTAACATGCGTATGTAAATCAAATAAAATGACTTTGCAAGTAATCAATGACGCCGTCATGATGCAATTGTGACGTGCGATGGTCGTACGTTCGATATTTTCGAGTGAATTATAGTTTTTTTATATATATATTTTTGTTTATTGAGTCCGTCGTGGCGACGCGGCACAGAGTCTGTCTGACATGGCAGTTGTGAGTTCGATTACCTAAGAAGATTTAATTATTGTCCTTTCCCTAATCTGGTAACAAGACGATGAATTCCGTCACCCAACATGCAATGCCTCAAATATTCTGCGTAAATTGGGGAGCGGAGAGTTTTAATTTTAGGTTCCTCCTGCCTATGAAAGAATAGATTATCTTCCTGCTTCTGGATAAAGTATAAAGCTAAAATAAGTCATTATACTATGCTTTTTGATCGAATTGTAAGTTATCTGACAATTGACGATGGTATGGAATTCCAATTTTGGAATGTGAAAACGGAGTGTTTATATACCTACTTAGTAACGCGTGCGTACTAAGAGATAATTTTCTCCTTCAAAAGAAAACAAGTTTATGTGTGCTGTTGCCATGTATTTTTTTTATTTAAATTTTTTTATGTAGGATTATTATGAATAATTTGACCCTATAGTATAAGAGAAATTGTAACACTAATAAAATACTTTTTTTAAGCTGCATACAGAGGGACCTATTATAGACACTCCATTGTTTATACTCCGCTCACGTTCGAGACATTGTGTGTTCAGTTCCGGAACACAACGCCGCACTTTGGAAAATTAAATATCTTTCTCCTGTTTGAACCTTTCCCCAAAAACATTATGCCTATATGCATACATTAATTATTATTATCTATTCTTGTCTAACAAGAAAGGAAAGACCATACAAAACACATTTCGTGCTCCACTCTCGGTCCATTTGAGAAACATTATGTGTGGAATATTACGTGAACAGCAGAATTAACTAAATCTAACAAAATCGTATAAAGGAAAATAGTTTTGCTTTTTAATATTTTACCGATCAGAATCGAACCCACAACCACCGTGTTTATAATCACACACTGTTTCACTAAGCCACGATGATATAAAAAACAAGTTCGCATATATGTATATCTGTATGAATTTCTTCAAAAATTAAATAAATGCTTGATAATAATACACTACATTGAGATTTAACTGAGTGCGTGACTTTGCATAGTTAGCGTATTTTACATTTTGACGACTTGTCGGGTTGTATGGAATGATTTTTTGTGTGTTATATTTTTATAATTGGCGATACCGAAACAAAATGGTCACTTAAAAGCTAGAGGCCGTTTTGGCGCAGTATCCGACTTTAAGCGCAACGGTTGCGGGTTTGAGTCCTAGCCGGGCAAATGTATTAATTTCATTCTTTTAATTTTTTTTTCACGGGACGAAAATTGAGCGAATTGTGGTCATGGAAAGTCTTTGCCCTAGGTTCCCTCTAGTTTTCCTGCTATGCGAAGAAAGCTTATAAAAAGTAGCTTATAAATTTCTATATAAAAATCTTGCTTATATTTATTCTTTATATAATTTATTTTATATTAGTCTTATTCTTATAAAAAATCCTCTAAATTCATATATTTGCTACATATTGAATGAAATGGATTCATTGGTCATTTTTATTCATATATTTAATTTAATACAAGTTAAATGATGAAACATATAGCCGAAATTAAAATAAATTTTATTATAATATCAGGAGATATGATATTTATGTGTGACCAGTCATGGCACACAGGCACAACAAGCGGTAATAAACGCGATAGGTTGTGGCTTCGATTTCCACTCGAGAAAATGAAATACTTAATATTATAATTTCTTCGTTCCAGTAACGAACGAGGTATAGCGCGGCTTAAAGTCAGTCAACAAACAACGCTTCCAGAATTTGGTGGAAAGTGGTAATAGGAAGTATCTCAAAGGGAACAATTTCTTTTAAAACAAGTCCCCTATATAAAAGAAAAAGATATGATTTTTAATATAATAATCACTATTGCGAATATACTGAATCCGGCTAAACTTTTTTTATTGGTGAATGCACGTCAATTATTTATTTTAGTTCATTAAGAAAGATAACGATCTCATTCTACGAAAAATAACGATTTATTTTTAATATTATAAGTATGCTCATTCACCTTTCGAATTTGTAGCAAATTTATAACAAGTCTGTTAATGTAAAGTTTTTTTCACATATATTGGTAGACAGAGAAACCTAGTATTGAGATACTTCGTTTTGCACTTTTCGCCCAATTCTCAGCGTTGCCCTCTGGTTTCTTAGCAAAGTAAGGAAAATAAAAATAATTTATTTCCTGAGTGGGAATCGAACCTTCAACACATGTGTTTACAGTCAAATGCTGTGCCACTGCGCCACGATGGCTTTAAGTGATATCTTACTACCTTACACTTACAAGACAAATAATATAATGTATATTCTGTACTGTTAAAAATAGCCTTTTACAGACATTTTTTTTTATTTACGCGGTATTCCGCCAATAGCTCGAATATAGCAGAGTAGGCAGAGGGAAAATATTATTAAGACACTCCGTTCCCACTTTTCTCGAAATTTTCGAAGCATTAAGTGTTGAGTGACAGAAATCAAAGCTGCACTTTGCCTTGTTATCAGAACGAAGAAATAAAACTATTAATAAATAATAATGAATACCCTATTCGAACCCGTAACCCGTCGCGTTCACAGTCACACACATGTCTCACCGATGCCACACAAATGTGGAAAAATAATTCATTGTTGAGAAAAATCTTATAACAAAATTCGTTACAAATTCACCATTTAATACCCGCTCGGTTCGGCTTAACTAAAAAGCATAAAAGCAAAATCCTTTTTTTTTTTAAAAAAACCAACCCATTTTTTAACAAAAAACGTGAATATTTTATTCCAAAATCTGATATTTCGCCCAAAACACCGTCCATCCTTGTACATTATTGCAGTACATTTAATTCCGAAGGGTCATTTAGCTGTCAAAGTATCATATAAATTGTTTCAATGTAATCTCGACGATCGCGAGTCGCATGATGTATCAAAGTCCGAAAATTTAGGTTGATTTTTTTATATATATGTATATATAACATATAAGTATATTTCATCAGATAATCTTTAGTAGAGTTAATTAAGTAATTTCGTTATTGACAATCGGCGGTCGTCCTTTCTCGTATAATATATACAAATAACGATGGATTTATCATGTTGATCTTAAAACCTTTAGCTGGGATGGTGGTGCAGCGCAGCTTCACTTGTTGTATTTTTATAGGTTCACGCTGTATCATACTTAACATAAAACAGGGTTGCACCTAAGTTTAAGGACTGTCCGATCATCGCCCTTTACCTAATATTTAAAATTTTTGTATTGAATGGTAGAACTTAACACCGCACTTTTTCTTGTTACCAGAAGGAGAAAATGAAAATAAACTTAACTCCCCAGAAAGGTAATTGTAAACCTAACTAGACTCATGAGGAATAGGATCGAAAACTTTTTTTTAAAGAATTGTTAAAAAAAAGTGAGTAGTAGATAGCCTTCACGTTACACGTTATATCATCTTGCTTCATTATTGAGACAGCCTTAAACACTTTGGGAAAATCAACCAAACATTTCTATTTTCAAAATTTTACACACAATTTTGCACAGACAGACAATCAGAATAATACTTTATTATAGAATATTAATACACTTAAAAACAGGTAGCAGAGGTGAGTCATTGTAATAAATAATAAAATTGAGCCATTGATAAGTATATCAACCATTAATTTTATTATTAAAATGGTGCATTTGTGACATGTCAAAATAAGAAAAAAGAACTTTATAAGCTTTCAAGATTTAAACTTCGAGCGAGAAGATATTATGAGAGATAAATTACGAAATTATCTGTATAGTATATACATATTATTGAGATTATTTTCTTTTATGATCAGATTTTTTTTTTAATTTCCTGGCCTGCGTAAGACGAACGAGTTAAAGCACGGCGTTGAGTTCCACTGTTCAACAAGAAATGGCTGAAGAAGGCTGCGGTAAGTAGAGAATAGATGTATCTTAATGGAGAACGGTTAGTTCTTAATTTACCTAGTAAAAAAATATTCCGTTAATGTTGGAATATCTTTTTTTCATGCTATTTATTTATGTAAGTATGCAATAAAAAATATTTTATTTATTTTTTTTAAGGCATTATCTGATAATAAGTACGACAGTTGCGTGCTCGTTTCCCATTCGGGGAAATTATTATACTTTTAGAGAACTCGTGTAAAAGAGAGGGTAGATGTAGGTGAAAAACACCATAAAATAATCGGTATTGTATCAATCGGGGGCACTTTTTTGAAGGCAACAGCCTTATTGGAAAGAAACTCGTGTGAAGTATTGTTATTGGGTGATGTATATCACTTATTACAATTATGTAAAATCTTTTTGCGAATAATCTATATATTATAGATGACATGTGCTTAGATCGTTTTTTTTTAAAGTTAACCACTTCCGATTTCTAAAAAATATTTTACTTTTTTTCCATTTTCCTATTCCCGTAGAGAAATCGTTCGGCGTTGATCTCTGCCACACGAGAAAAACCGTGAAACTGTTTGTTATTTTCATTAAACAAAAGCAATGACACATAGGCCAGTACAATTATACGAATCACATATAAATCTCACACGTCTACGGATTGATGAGTGTGGATACGTTTCTAGAAAGCTTTAAGGTCTTTAAAAGGTGTTGCTACTAAACTTGGCTGTTGTCCCACTTTGCATGCCATTGGCAGTGGCTATCGACTCCATGGAAATTGTTGCACGTTGTGACAGTGACGTTGAAGGAACTGATGTTTGCCTTTTATGGTGTTTTAGTGGACAAAAGTAACTAGTTTAGGTTCGATTTTATGTGCTATTCAATGTGTTTGGTGGCTTGGAATGTGTTTCGTATTTGCGAAGCTGTTGTAGGTTCGGTTCCCATTCGAGGGAATCCATTTTATTTTGTCGATCTAGTAACAATATAAAGTTTAGGTTCAAATCTCACTATTTAACACGCAACTTCTCAAAAATAGATGAAAAGTGGGAAACGGAGTACCTCCACAACCGATTCTCTATATCTACACAGCTATATGCAGGTCACACAGCGGGTTTCGAACCCACATTTCTTCAAAACTGCTCAAGCGTTTGGGGGTCAGAGTAAATTATCACTTTTATATATTAATTTCGAACTTCAACTCCCAGCAACCATAACCATAAAACCAAAACGGCATTAAAAATGAAAGTTTAAAAACAAATTAGTTACAAAATCAATATCGAATCCACGCGGCCCTACACTCGCGACTCTAACGATAACTGAGAAGGCACTTAGTAAGGCAAATATTGTTTATAGAGGTAACAGCTTTAGTACGCAACTATGTCTTTACTTTAACTATTTAAATATACAGTATGTTATGTATGTATATAATGTAGGAATAACAGTACTGAATAGATTTTGAGATGATAAATGCAACGATTGTTGGTTCGATTTCCATTGAGGGGAATGATATGTATATTTATTTTTATTTTCTCGGTCTGGTAACCAGAAGACACGCGATATTCCGCCACACGGGATATAGTATCTTAAAAATAAGGCCATATATATAAAAAGCAGTATTTTAACACTAATTTCTCTCTACCTAGCTAACTATATTCAGTAAAGCTTGAAGCTATATATTAAATAAAAAAATATTTGTAAAAACAAAAACCCCGACTGCATAAAACTAATAAAAAAATATTTATAAAAACAAAAACCCCGACTGCATAAAACTAAAAAGAAAATAAACAAGCCCAATAGTTTATTAGGATTAACAGTCGGGACCTCTTTAAATAAGCTGGGTTCCTGGTAAAGATTTAAACATAACCCTTCCATAGCAGTCGGGAAAAAAAATAAACATAATAATTAAAATTTCACAACCCAAAAAAAACACCAACATACCAAGACAACCATTTCGGGCGTTTAAAAATTACACCGAATGTACTTCCACCTGTTGAAATTCAACCTAATTCCCGTACAGCTGATTAAGCCCATAAATCTCTTGAGGGCGTGTCGCGAAGCTACCAAGAAGTTTAAAACATTTCAGGTCATACAAAATCATTAAAAGGATAATGGTGATATGCGATAGCCGAATATGCTTAATCGTAACATAACTGTTTTTGAATCGTCTCGGTGGAATTGGCAAGAGTAGGTTGTACAGCATGGTTGTGAATTCGAATCTTATTTGGGGATATTTTTACTTCAGGATACATATACATATCAGCTTCGTATACATAGCAGAATAGGCATAAGGAGCCTGGGAACCTATTGTTAAGACGCTCCCTTTTTTAACAAAACGTAATTTTTGAAGATTTGATCTGTACTCGTTTGACTTAAATATTTTCGTTTAACCCTGAGTCTGTTATGGGGAAAGTGCAGCGTTGAGCTCCGCCACTCAAGACGCAATGTCTCGAAGCAGGGAAAAAAGGTCCCTGCACAAAGTCTGTGTTCAACTCTATATATAGAATAAAGTGTAAAGATCATAACACATCACATTGCTCACGCACTCACTGGACCTTTGGGTCATACTATTTTTTTTTTATGCATATCCTATACATTACACATGTATGTAGCCAGAAATTTATGAAACTGAAATAGCTTTATACGTAGCCATCCAGGGTTCCAACATAATACCTATATAATATTCGAAAAAAAACAATATCATATTATGTAATACAAAATAATCAGCTTCACGCTGTATCCCGCACACAGCAGGGTAGGCAGAGGGAAATCTAGTGTTAAGACATAACGGAACGGCCGTTATGTAAAACAATAATATTAAAAAAATAACAATTTTTTAACTAATTTAAACCAAAGTATAGGACTAAGGCTATAAATAACGAGATCAACGGTTCACAAATTTATTCTCGAGTTATTGTGGGACGTACCGACATAAAAATATGGTAAAATTAATACAAAATACAGTTTTCACAGACTCGGTTACGAATTCAAAGGTCATGGGAAAATATGTAAGTGATAAATTAGATACAAATTTTTGTTTTGTAATGCAAGTAAATAAATTCAAAGACATTGTGACATGGCTAGGTTGTTTTACTACTTTCACGCTTTTTATATGTTGTGTACATAATATAGCACACTAATCAGAAAGAATCTAGTGTTAACACACGTCTCGTCTAAATTTTAGAGATCACTAGACATTAGCGGAATTTAACGCCGCACCGCGTTCTTAACTTACGAGCACAAACGAGGAAATGGACAAGGAAATGAAATATTTAATATATCTGTTCATTTATTCGCACTACTGTCGAGACAAGGCGCGATAATGAATTCCGTCACTTTCCAGCTCCGGAATTCAACGTAAAGTGAGGAACAGATGTGTCTTAATGGAATCGGAGTGCCTTAGAACTGGGTTCACTCTATCTTGCTATGTGCGTAAAGCGTGATACGCACATAATTTGAATGTCCTCGATTCTATTCTTTGACAGATTGATCACTTATTTATTAAAGTCATTGTAAAATTTGATCTAAAACTTATTATTTTATAATAAGTGAAGTTCAAGTTAATTTTAATCAATCAATCTCCTGTCTGAAGTGGCTAATGTCGTGACACTCAGCTATTATTCTTTAATAACTTAGTATATGATTGTAGGTCACATACTTATATATACATTTTGCAGTCTCATACCTTTTCCTTTATAGGTTGGCAGAGAGAAACGAGTGTTAAGACATTCCGTGCTCAGTCGACGTGCTTGTGCCACTACTGGCCTCACCAAAAAACTCTTTCCGCCCAACTTGAGAAGACCAACCAATCTCGGTATATTTAAAAACGTAGAGGTTATATTAGTCAAAAAGAGATACCAGCAGTTTTTATAAGTAATAAAACACTTTAATACATAAAATATATAATATAATGTCATTCATAAGGCCAAATATGTCTCATTGTATAAAAAAAGCAAAACCTTAATTTAACTTTCGAAATTATTCACGTAAAAATTGTGCAAAATAACTCATTTTTTGCCTACAGCCCGTCACTTCAATCAAAAAATAGGCGGCCACTTAAACTAATTTGATCGTTGTTAAAATTCTTCAAAAATGTTGTATTTTTAATAAAGAAATTTAAAATTTTCCAGAAAATCATGTAGAATGGCGTTTCCGAAATATTAACTTAAATTAATGATTGCTATCTGTAATTGAATGGTGAATAAAGACATCATTGTAGCAGTGGATAAAAGCTGTATACATTTTTCGGCATCATTTCGGCAAAGTACTCAAATTTGGGTCAAAATGATAACGTCGGGAGTACTGTGAAATATGGCTAAAATTATTGCTTTAGATATAATCTATCTATCTATCTTATTGGGTTCAAATCCTTAATATATATATTTTTTATTTTAAATATTCTTTTCATTGGTATGCAAGAGCAATTTTGAACTTTCTGTAAGATTTAACACAACGATTTTCTTACTACTTAATACTGATATAATATTATGAGTATGGATCGCAGGTCTTTTAGATATATTATAAAACTTAACATCTATTTTATCTATTTGCCGTATTGGTAAGAATTTCGAAAAAATCCTCTATATTTTTTAAGAAACCTCTCTTTAAAATCCCCCCAGTAGTTTTAAAATCTTAGTAGTTGTGGGTCTGTTATCAACTGAAGGAAATTGTCGGTAAAAAATTATTTGAGGAAATAGTATTAATCACGAAAATAAAAGAATTTATTATCTCCATACATTGAATACAATTTAAATTTTAATTTAGAGGACACAGAAGGAACTAAAGACTCGACAAATTAATAGCATCACATACTTTAATACATTTTAGTAATTTAAGCTTCAAGTACATTTTAACACTCGTTTTTTTACTAAACCCTTATTAGACTCTCAAATATTTGACGTTGACTGATATGTGCATACATAACGCATATATAAAAAGTGCATATTGCATATGACGACACATTTCAATTATTCGAACAAGATATTTTAGTCGATGTATTATACCTAGGTAATTGTTAAAGTTTTTGTGACGCATCACTTACAAAACGACTACAGCTAACTAGTGGTAATTTAGAATGACATTTTACTTTAGGTAGAATAATCATATTCAAAATTATAGAAACGCCCACACGAGGTATAAAATTATTTGTAATAATAATTCAGTGGTAAAATTCTTTAAACATTATTGGTTAAATTTTATGTTCTCATTCCTGAGGTTTTATTTATCTATTAATACATTGACTTGGATCGACACTCAATAGTGAATAGAGCCGAGTTTCAAATAAAAATATTTCGATAATAAGAAAAAATTGACATATCTCAAGTAAAACATGAAAGTTTTAACCTAAAAAAATGGTGTTTAACCATGAAATTACTTTAAAAGTCAATTTTAACCATATATTTGATTTACCTTGTATCCAAACTGACAAGTGGCTGAAAGAAAGTGCTGACAGCACCACGACGTCTGAGGAAAGGTATCAGTACGTAATTATATATATTACACGATTTGAAAGAAATTCAATTACTGTGGAAGCGAGATTAATTTGGGATTCGTTTTGTTTATTTTTTGTATACTAATAAGATGTTTAAACGGTTTGGTGAATGAACATATTTGTAATTTGGCACAGTTGGGGGTTATTGCATTCTTTATTTGAGTAGCAAATTAAAATCTAATATGTAATCAATATTTATGAAGCTTTATGAAGAGCGTGATTGAGTGGTAAGAGAGATAAAGAGAGACTTTGGTAGATCCTGGGGGAAGACGTAGTGCGATTGGCGCTAAGTTCTCCTTAGCGTGACTAGGTGTAGCGTAGCGTAGCGTGTATATAGCCTACACATAAACAAACATTGTATTTATGAATTTAGCTGGAGATTATATTGTGTTTCTTAGATGCGATTGTTTTAATATTTTCTTCCCACAACGCGATAGGTACCCTACATGAAGAATTCATGGAATACTAATTAATCTTTTCGATTAATATTTTTTTTACTATTTACGAGAAAGAAGTTTCTGTTCTCATAGTTTCATTATTCATATGACGGAACTTAATATTTGAGACGAAAGGCATAAGATATGTCCATACCTTACTAAGATAATTAAAACACAACAATTGTCAAGTATATATTTAAAAATATAATATAAATAACTAAAAAAAAAGTTTAATTAAGGAGACGTTAAAAAATATTCTTCAGAATTCATTTAACCACCTGCGCATTGTTGCAGTTAATTTTAACTTGCTTTTAGCATTATGTCAGTTACAAATGTTTTTTGGTTATGCATGTTGCCGATATGTTACAAATTAACTCATAAATATTCAAATACTTTGATTGATTGGCTACCTTTTGTTATTCTTCTAAAGTATTTCATCTTGGATTTAATTTCATACTCTACATGACGTATATTAAATCTTAAATAAAAAAATGATGTTTTAATATTTAAGACTGTCGTAGTACAGAGGTACTAGATCCGATATATTGTGGGTTAGATTCCTACGAGAGGGAGTGAAATGTTTGATATTTTCATTCCCTCGCTCTGGTAAGAGGCAAAGGGCGGCGTTGAGTTTCGCCAATCAATGCTGCACTTTGCCTCGTTACCAAACGCAATGTCTCCAGAGTTTAGCAGAAAGTGGGGAACGGAAATATCAAAATGGAACGAAGAGTAATAAAATTAGGTTCCACTTGCCTATACTGCTATGTGCGAGAAGTGTAAAGCAATAAAAATAGGGTTGTTTCTAACTATAGATCCACATATAAGAAATTTTGGGTAAATACCGTGTGCCAAGCATCGCCTAATTTTAGATTTTGTTAATATTCTTTTACCAAAATACCCATCAAACCCTATCTAAATAAAAAGTATATACAGGGAGCAACATATAACATATGATATTAGTTAATTTTAATACAGGGCGGATGCATAACGTGGCGACTCGAACATTAATAGCGCCGCATAAACAATAAACGCATTAATTGCAAACACCATGTATTCATAAGTTTAAATTAAATTTCTTAATGAACAAATAGTTAATTAACAATAAATATTAAATTGATTAGGTTTTTTAATTATATTTGACATTATGTATAAACTAGTTTTTAGTTGAGACCAGTCGTGGCGCATTGGCACGTGGATTCGATCCCCACTCGAGGAGAAGAAATATTTACTTAAATGTATATTTCCATTTCTCCGCTCTGGTGTAGAGGCTAAGCGCGGCGTTGAGTTCTGCCACTCAACACGCAATG